>AP028445.1:262959-544478 GCA_036509395.1 Antheraea yamamai
AGTGTGATGTAGTTACTGTAAAAGAGAAAACCATATAAATTTCAACGGTCACATTCCAGATACTATTTTTGCCCTTTAATTAAATTACGCAAGTCGTTGGAAACTGAGAATAATAAATTATGACCACATTATCGAATTGTAAAATGAAGAAGTGACCAAAAAACGGGGTTAGAATTTAAAAAGTAAAAGAAAGGCATTTTATTTATTCCAGTTATATTGTTTGCATGACGCAAAACGTTTGTCGTGTTGACATACTTCTACTTCTATGAAACTACCAACTTTCGGCGTAGGACTAACACCTCCTTGAAATATAGCTAAAGTGCTCGTCGTTCCATACAGCATACGTCGTATTTCCTCTGGGCTTAATCGATACGTACATTTCTTTCTTAAACTTTCAAATGGTGAGCATATTCTCACTTCGAAATGTTGACCACATCTATGAGTATTTATTTTGGATCGATGTAATAAAATAACGAGAGCCTTGGTAGGAGATATCGGTGATGTAGATTGTTGAATGAAATACATTAGAATTATAATACAAATTAATTGAATTCTCATCGCTCGCCAGTGCAATAAACTTTTTATATACACTTTTCTTTTAAGATTAATTTTAAATAATACACTTTCAAAGGGTACGTCTCTAGAAGGAAATTGTACAATAAAATGAAATATTTAGCCTAGTATTCAGATTCTGAATATATTAAAATTATACTTATATTTTTGTAAAATGTATTACAGGCGAATCACTTTATTTTGATATGGATTTTAAGTTTTATGTAGTGGTAGTTATAACATAGGCTAAAAATAATTTGCTTTATTTTACATTAAACTTTTATTTATATGACACAATTAAATTTGGCTTATAGTTTACTGTTTTATGAATGTAATAAAATATGTAATACACAATACTGTACATTCTAAATTACATGTTTTTTAAAATAATATTCAGGTCCCCAGGCGAAGGAGGAGGCGTGGGAGGAGTTGCTTGGATCCATGGATCCATGGCGTCCGTACCGGATGGTCCAGAATAAGTTACGGTCCCGGGTGCCCCCGGTGACGGACACCTTCCAGCCCTCCAGGTGGTGGTGAGGGTCACGGGAGAACTATTTCCCGACCCTCCGGTGCTGCCACCTTCTCCCATGCCTCCGCTCCGGGTGGAAGGTGAGGAGGTGCTCGACGGTCCTCCACCATAAATAGTGGAGGAGATGGGGAGGGCTGTGGGGCGCCTCCTCTACAGACGGAGAGCAGCCGGCCCTGATGGGGTCCCAGTTCAGGTGCTCGGTTTAACGCTGGAGTATCTTGGGGGGCTGTTCGATCGGTGTCTGTCGAACGGACAGTTCCCGAAGCCGTGGCAGCTGGGACGGCTCTAACTGCTGCGTCTTGCAGAAGAGGGCGGCGGAGAGGGCTCGTGAAGATGATCCTCTAAGTGACCCTCTCCGCCAGCGGAAGACCGGCAGGAGGAGGCGGCAATTTGCCCGCCTCCTTCCGCCACCGTAGTCGGCCCTGAGGGGATGGGCCGTGGGGATGGGCTGGGGGGGGCATCTACTCATTGCACAGGTTCGGCTGACGAGGGGATGCAGCTGGAGTGTACAGAGTTGGTCTCCCTATGAGGCAGGAGCCCGGCGGCCACCTTCCACCGGGCGGACCGTTGGGGCGGCTATCCAAGGTTGAATAGCGAGTACGATCCCTTGCCGCCCCAACAAATACGGTCTGTCGGTACACCGTGGGGTTTTAGTCCGTGCGAGTCTAAGTCTAAAGTGGTAGAACCACGCTGTAGCTATTACTAGTTTCAGCATGAATGGGTCAGCTCGTCCAGGGTAGTACCACCCGACACACAGAACACCGACGTGAAGTAACAGTGCTTGCATTGTTGCGTTTCGTTCGGTCAGTGAGAGCGCCGGAGACCCACCTCCTTTCCCTTTTCCCTTCCCCTTTCTCCTTTCCCTACCCCCTCCCCCATACACAGGCTGGCAACGCACTTGCGACTCCCCTGGTGTTGCTAGTGTATGGACGGTGATGATCACTTAACGTCAGGTGACCTACCTGTTCGATTGCCTCCTTTTGACATAAAAAAAGGTATAATAACAAATATTCTTGTCAAATAAGGGTTTATAACATTTTTGAAATCATTATAGTACTTTTAATATTCCATTTATGTTCCTGACTGTAGGCATATTTTTCTAAAAATTGTTCTTTAACAATTCAGTATCTTTGTCTACATTATTTATACTATAAAACATTGTCTAGAAAAATGTTGTGTCGTTTCAACACAAACAGTAATACTAAAAGTAGTCACGTAGTCTTAAGTAAAAAGTTAAAATAATTTTATGACAGAAGTTAATAATAATTAACTACATTTTAGATACAAAAATATCGGCATAGCTTTTGATAAAATTATTATTAAATATCGACTCAACAATAAACACATAAATATACCTATAAACAGTCATAATAGCCTTCCTCAAAAATATGACATCAAAAAGATAACGCAGTCCTCAACGTTCAATCGTTACGACCAATCATTATAAGGATGCCCCTTGCTTTTTTATGAAAATGATTGACATTTTGGTGGCCTCAAGGACCTCAACAGCTTCACCAGGCTATGTGGTGAGCGTAGATAACATTTAGACGAATTTGATACTAGCAGTACGGTGTCATAATGGTTGAACCTCAGCTTGGGCGGTTACCTTGCATGCAAATTCCGCGGAATGGAGTCTCACTGTTCAGGCTAATTAACTATACATATATACAATACTAGCGGGTCTGGCGTACGTTGTCCCGCCCTGACAGTAAAAAAACCTTGACAAATTATATAATACTAAAATCTTTCTCATGAATCACTTTATCTACTGGTGAAAACCGTATGAAAATCCATTCAGTAGTTTTTGAGTTTATCTCGAACAGACAGATAGCCAGACAGGCAGACATGGCAGAAGACTTTGTTTTATACTATGTAATGATGATATATGTATATATAATGTACATATTGTATGTGTGCGTACATGTATTTGTGCTGTGACAATTTTAGCTAAGCCTATTTATTAAAAATAAGCGTCCCTTATAGCGCACGCGGTGTACTTGAGGCTCTCTTTCGAACGATTGAACCTAATTAATGTTCTTTTCACCAGATATCGGTCGAATTTATACAAATTTAATCTAATGACATTACATAAACAATTGCATTATAATAAAATAAATTGATGATAGAATATTTTTGAAGTGAAGACTTGTTTAAGCGCGTTGAGCGTTATTTTTGGCAGGAGATATGTTTGTTAGTACGCGTCATGACAGTCTACGTCAGCATTACCGGCCGTATTGCGCTTGCGCGGCTTGCGTTAGACTAGTGACGCGTAGTATGTACGTGTAATATTGATATTTTGTAGCTCATCATACGTTTTATTGATTAATAGACTTTATAAAAATATATGTATGTAATTTATTGCTCCGAGTGCCAATAGATATGAAAAGCATACTAATATTAATAATTACAATAAATAAATTCCGAAATTTAAATATCGTCATTCACATTACAATGAATATGAAAATGTAAAATTTATAAAATTCAAAAGAGATCACATTTATTTTATTGTTTTGAGATTTTACTTCTGTCGGCATTCCTTATCACTGCTTGTTATTTATGTTAGATATTTAGTTTTAAAAATGACCTTTTTTATAGTTTTACTTAAAATTATATCTTAAATAAAAGATAATCATTCGATCGTTTTAGACTGTTATTAAGTTCGTATTAAGAACAAACGCCTTTATCCACAAGCGATGATTAGAAACGTTCAGGAAAGAACGATGTCAAGTTGAACTGCAAAGATAACACTGAAAGCTACTTATTCATATAGCTATCTAGACAATATAATAATCTGTGTTCTCCGATAAAAAATAGTCATGCCTAATACTTAATTTTATTTTTTATTGAAGTTATACATAGTAAGTTATACATCTTTATAAATATAAGCATATCCTATTGTTTAAGTGTCGTTTACGCAAATTGATCAAGAATTGGGCCATTTTTTAATATCACATTTAGCAAATTTACTACATTTAGTTACATGCTCATGCAGACTTGGCGGAGATGTACCGTCAACGTATGGTGCTCTAGTGCTAGTGGTAATGCTTGAATCTTTTGAAGATTCCTTTGCAGCTTCTTCACTGTAATAGGATTTAGGTGTATTTTCTCTATTTTTACTGTTATGATGTGTAGGTTTACCTGTCTTTTCTTTATTTTGATCCCCGTTAGGTGTGTATTCTTGTTCTTTGCTGTAACGGTATTGAGGTATATTTTCTTTTTCTTTACTTTGATAATGTTTAGGTATATTTTCTTTTTTATTACTGTGATGAATTTTAGGGGTATCTTTCCTTTCTTTGCTGTAATCAAGTACCTTAGAAAGTTCTTCGCTTTTAATTCTATCTGTGAACCCTTGTGAATCATATTCCTTCTGGTCGTCATCGGTAATATCTTGAGGCTTTTTGTGAGCAGAAGTAGTATGCGTTTTCTTCTCTATAGAACCCTTTCTATTTGGCCCTGTCAACCACATCGGTTTTAACGTAGAGCATCCTTCTTCGTTCAGTACAATCATTCCGTTTGATAATTTAGTCGTGCAAGTATCAGGGTGTTCGCAACTGATATCAGGAAAATTTGGTGGTCCACATTTTTGTCTTTTTTCATAGTTAACATTAACATGTTTATACGGCGTATAAGTAAGTCGTATTTGGCTTCGTTCGAATCCTTTATTGTTCATATTTTGATGGAATTCAGAAAGTTTAAGCGTAGGCCTCATACGAATTGGTTTCGCCACAACGAATCCAGTATACCGTGCTTGTAAAAACATAAATATTGCGATTTCCAATTTATACATCTTTTTTAAAAGTGTATTGCGGACGACTTCAAATGTTAACAATACTTTTACGACATAATACTATTTTGTATGAATATAGGTTTTTAATTAAACTGTTTCGTTTACTGCCATGCGTCATACAAGAGTGTACAAAACCTTGCTTCTTTTGAATGGGCAGTAAAGGTTAGCTGATAAACATAATGGAAAAGTTTCATAACTATAACGCGTTATAGTTTATTATATATAACACGTTTTAGGGGTGTAAGGGGTGTCGAGTAACATCTTAAGACTTGAGACATCCAAGCCAACCTCACCTGCACGTGGTGCACCCTGCTGAATAACGAACGAGGCAATGGCGATAGTGGGGTGGTAGGGTTTTACACCACGACTGGATCGCAACCATCATGCATATGGTGATAAGCCCGTCATAGTGACTCGCTTCTGCATGTCGCGTTTCGGGATCAGCCCGTGCATTTCTAGTACTGGATGACTTTCGTCATGGCACGGGCACCAATGGGATTCTCCAACGGTTCACCGCCTAAGAGAACTACATTGACCCGTCAACCAGGGAGACCTGTAGAAACGGTTCTTCCGTTGGCCGCCCGCGGTACAGTATAGGGGCCCAATCGTGGATAACTACCATGAGAGGCTGCCCTATCATGCCGCACATAATCTTGGATGGGTTTGTCGTGCCGGTTGGTGACTGGATTTGGGGTCCCGGCGACCTATTCCGAGATGGTACGGGGGCCCTTCTGTCTGCCGGGTCAGTGCAATTTTTACAAGAATTACAGTGAGTCGGTGAATTGCATTGACTACTTCTGGGCTTAGATGAAGGATGTCAGCTCTTCACGTTTTCTTCTTTAAAAAAAAAATGACAGCACAAACAATAAGTATAGGTTCAACTGCGGTTCACAACCCCTACGCCGCTTTTGCGATAGAGTTTATTAACATCCGTGGACTTCATTCTAACTTAAATACCGTTTATCAACACCTCGAGACGGTTCCGCCTGAAATGCTCTTCTTGACCGAAACACTGATTCGCCGTCCGGTCGATACATCTTATTTACACTATCCCGGCTACCAGCTTGAGAAGAACTTTCAAGCTAAAGCCGGTGTATGTGTATATGTACAGTCGGAGGCGTGCTGTCGTCGTTTGCGCTGGATGGATGATCCTTCCTTTTCCGTCCTTTTCTGTTGACGAGCCATTCAACTGGGTATGATATGTCAGTAGTTGCTCCTTTGGGCATATCGAATCACTGCCTTGTCGTATCGTCTGTGCCATACGCTCCACCTCCACCCAGTCTAAGAATTAAGCGCAAAGTCTGGCACTACTCGTCAGCAGATTGGGACTGAATGCGGGATTATCTCACTTCCATTCCTTGGCAGCGACGGTGTTTCCACGGAAAAGATCCTGCAGCGATTACCGATGCGAATACTCACGAGATTGGAATGGCCATGGAGCATTATATTCATTCCTCCGAGATCGTCGGTAATCGCAAAGGACGCCCTTGGTACAATCGTGAGTGTGCTGATGCTGTAAGTAAGAAGCAAGCCACGTATCGTGATTGGATCAAGGGTCGCGCTAACAAGGACCCTAATATCAACACCCTCAAATCAGCCTATAATTCTGCTACCAAAGCTTGTTTGAGGGCTTACACTAGAGCGGATGCCCAGCGCGTTGCACGCTTTGATCATGAATTCGTATGTCATCTGACTATCAATGGAGTCTACTGGAGTCTGGCCAAAGCTGTGCAAGCCAGTTTTTGTCGTCCAACGTCACTGTGCTGTGCAAGTGCTGCTACTGAGGCACCCTGATATGGCTTTGGCCTATGAGCCGCAGGAGAAAGCGACACTAGTAGGGAATCTCTTTGCGGCTATTTCCTGGCTCAATGATCGAAACGCTCAACCGCCTACTATTCCTTGCTGTGGTGTCACTATGCCAGAATTACACTATGCCAGAATTACAATTCAGGCAACGTAACGTACTCGAATAACTACAATAACTACGATCAGTCAATGTTGGAAAGGCTAGTGGTCCGGATGGTATCCCACTGGTTGTTGTAAAAAGTATGCAGCTGAGTTGACTCCAACAATTACACGCTTATACCGCCTGTCTTACGTCTCTGGGCTTGGAAAGAAGCTAATGTTCAACCAATACCCAAGAAGGGAGATCGGTCGAACCCTACCGTCCAATTGCCTTAACCTCAGTGTTGTGCAAGATCATTTAACAAATCATCAACACCCAGCTTGTCCGTTATCTGGAGGATCACTCGCTTATTAATGATCGGCAATATAGTTTTCGCCAAAACCGATCAACTGGTGATGTTCTAGCTTACGTATTGCACTGCTGGGGGGATACAATTGACAAGCACGGCGAGGCCTTGGCTTGATTTTGCTAAGGCCTTTGATAGGGTCTGGCACCGTGGTCTTCTTTCAATCCTTCCGGCGTACGGACTCCCTGGCAATTTATCTAAATGGATCTCTGGCTTTCTACATGAGCGCAGAATTCG
Organism: Antheraea yamamai; assembly: GCA_036509395.1. NCBI lineage: Eukaryota > Metazoa > Arthropoda > Insecta > Lepidoptera > Saturniidae > Antheraea > Antheraea yamamai. Next base: position 270,317 of record AP028445.1, read on the forward strand.
TGTCCTTATCGAAGGATGTAATTCGCAGCTGATGTAAGTAAATGCTGGAGTTCCTCAAGGCTCTGTACTATCACCTACTCTGTTCTTCTGCATATCAATGATATATTACACTTAGGCCATATTCATTGCTAGGCAGACGACAGCATCATCCATGAGTCCTATTACAGCAAGCCTTCTTGCGGTCGGAGAGAAAGAGAAAAGAAACGGCAGGAACTTGTCGACCAGTCCTTGCTTCGCATTTCAAAATGGGGAGTAAGTAATTTTGTTGAGTTTAATGCCAACAAAACACAGGTATGCGCGTTTTTCAGCAAAAGTTCCCAATTTACCCTCCTTCCAGCTCTTCAGAACGTCTCGCTCGCAATCAAAATCAAAATATTCTTTATTCAATTTAGGCCCTGAGAAGGCGCTTATGAACGTCAAAGCTACCACCGGTTCGGAAAATAGCCCAGTCATCGAGAAGAACCGGCAAGAGACTCGATCTGGTTTATCTTTTCATGTCATATATTTTTATAGGAACATTAATATTTACATTCGTTATTAGTGGATGCACAGAGAGGGGCGTCATTTCCAGACGTCACAATTGTTCACATATTGATCCACCCTATAATAGCCTTTAGATATTAAAACCCGCTTGACATGGTTCTTGAACGCATTATCAGGCAAATCGGTAATGTGTTTTGGGACTTTGTTATAAAACCTAACACTATTACCTAAAAAACTGTATTTGGACTTAGTGAGCCTGAAGCATGGAATGACCAATTTGTTACTGTTTCTAGTATTTAAATTATGCTGGTCTTTTACTAGATCCAGCATATCTAAGTTTTTGCGGACATACATTAAATTATCAAGAATATATTGGGAGGGCAGAGTTAAAATACCGAATTCCTGAAACTTAAACTGAAACTTAGTCTTTAATGATTCGCGAGGCCTCATATTATAAATTGCTCGAACTGCTCGTTTTTGTAATAGGAATATGGTGTCCACCTCAGCTGCTGTACTCAACAACAAAATACCATAAGACATTAAACAATTAACAACAATTAACAACAAATTAAGTATTAAGTAAGCAAAGTAGACAACCCTAGCAGTGGCAATATCTGTTAGCTGGCGAATCTTTCTAACTGCGAATGCAGCAGAACTTAGTCTTCCCGTCATTTTTTTTACGTGAGGACCCCATTGTAATTTCGAATCAAGTGTAATACCCAAGAACACAGTATTTTCAACTAAGCTTACTAGATTCCCATCGATCTCGATTCTACTATGAGTAAACGAAACATTAGGCAAGGTAAATCTTATACATTTTGTTTTGTCTGCATTAAGCAATATATTATTTAACGCAAACCAATCGGAAATTTTATTTAAAGTGTTATTTAGATAACTAAGCTCTGAATCTATTCTTCGGTATGTTTCATGTTTAAGAGTTTAAAAGTCCTTATTATTTCATCTGCACTAATAGATGTGAAATTAAATTTTGAATTTATAGATACTGTTCGCGACAGTTTAGAGTGATCTGTGTTGATAAATAATGTTTGTAAAGTAATTGATAATAGATCTAATATTGTATTAAGTAGATTTATAGAGTGGATAGATTTGATAGTATAGTTTAATAGTTCATAATAGTTAAGATACACCCATCAGTATGTGTTTTAGGCGATAATAAAGAGATATGTCTGATCGAGTTTTATTTACCACATATAATATCATGTAGAGTTATGGTATTATAGTGAGAAATAGTTATTATAGTCATATGTGGTGTAGTTATAGATATTTATAGTGTTTTGTCTAGAAATAATTTAAAAACTAGTATAAGTTGTTAGTTGTAATGTTTTTGTACGTAAATAAATAGAAAGCGAAAGGTGACTCATCGCAATACCGCCCCGCCTGTGTAGTTAGTTAGGAGGTGCTCTGACGCTGCGCACGCAACCAAGGGCTCTGATTGGTGGAGCGCCGCAGGCGTGCGTAAGCGGTGTTTTGTCCCGAAATCGTGCCTGAGAGCGGCCTTAAAAACGGGCGCGGACGGTATAGATAGTCTGTTTTGATCAAGTTGGCATACGAGCACATACTTCGCTGCTCTACTAGTAACAAATCTTTTATTGCGAGAAAACCTCAACGTTCTTCAAGCTCAACTTCGGAATCAGCAAATCGTCGCTATAGTTGTGAGTCATTCGGAGGTGACTCACAGATACACTCAGATTTTTTAGTAACGATACGGCACCATGGGCTGATGAAGTAATGTTTTTTGTTACCTGTAAAGGTATGTTAGTGAAATAATCTTGGAAAACAGTTACTACCTCTGAACTGTTTGAAATAAGTACTCCGTCAACATTCAGATTATGCGAATTATCATTTATTTTGTTTTTTCCTAATTCTTTATTTATAATATGCCAGATAGTCTTGGTCTTATTAATAGATCCAAGAACTTCATTTCTTAAAAATTTAGCTTTAGCAGTTATACAGACACGCTTAAAAATTTTTGAATAATTTCTGACAAAAGCATGAAAGGATTCATTGCTAGTTAATGATCTCCTATAATACAGATCGTATAGTCGATCTCTACTTTTTTTAATTCCTAAGGTAGCCCATTCACTAAAACTATTTTTTTGTTTTACACTAATAATTTTTCTTGGGCAGTGTTTATTAAATTCAGTCCTTTGATGTCAAACAAACCGTCATAATCCTCATTTGCATCTTAATTATTAAAAATCTTTGTAGATAATCTTTCTATAATGTTGTAATTTAAATGATCTAATCTGCTTTTGGATGTACGTCTAGTTGTTTTCTTACAATTAACGCTTGATTTGTCACAATTTATTTTAACAAGTAGTCCTTTATGATCAGACAGTATCCCAGTAATAATACTACCGCCAATGGTTTCAAAATCAGTGAAAATGTTGTCTATGCAAGATGCAGTCTGAGACGTAGTTCTAGTTGGCTCATTAAAGAGAGGATCCAGGTTAAATGACCTAAATAATGATGTGAACATAGTGACCTCTGGCGACGTACTCAAAATATCTATATTATTGCGTGACAGCCTCAATATCTTAGACATAGATATTCGCAGCGACCTCAATCCTAGGGATTACATCAAAAGCGTGATCTTCACTGCATTTCGGAGACTCGGAATCCGGAACAGGGTGTGACGGTTTTTCACACCTGAACAGCTATATCTTCATTCTAAGGCAAAAGTTCGGCCTTGCGTGGAATACTGTTCGCACCTCTGGGACGGTTCCGCAAAGTACCTCTTGGATACCTTGGAAAGGTTGCAGAGACGAGCTATCCGCATTGTGAATGATGCAAACGTAACAGTGTATATAGAACCGCTTCAGTTGCGCAGGGACATAGTCTCACTGAGTGTTTTGTATCGTCTATATCACGGCGAGTGTTCCGAGAGTTATTTAATTTAATCCCTTCTTCCGCTTTCCACAACCGAACCACGCGCACTGGGCTTCGGAGCCACAGTTTTACGGTACATTGTATCTGGACATGAACTAAAAAGTTCGCAACATCATATCTTTGCCACACCATGAAGCTGTGGAGCAATCTCCCGGCCATTCTGTTCCCTCCTTCCTATGACATGGACATAGAACCCGATTGTAGCGTCACTTACCTGGTCCAATTTTGAATCCAAACTATCCTATATATATTGGCAAGAAATGTCTTCCCGATATCCCCTGGGGTGCTCCTGTGGCCCTCACCTCCACGCCCCATTTACTATCCTCGCAACAACGCAATAATTTTACCGGCTTATAGTTTTTATATTATTATCTTCTAACCAACTCCGTTAATTAACATGTTGTAAAAAGTAAACTTTATGTCCATGAAATTTTCAATTTGATATTTAGCTATTTGTTTTAATAAGAATTTGTGAAGTATACATCAAACCTATATCTAATAACTTTAGTAATTTGTAATTAGTAATTGTAACATTTATTTTCCTTTTCACATACAAACAATCTTTTCGGCTGGGATATTAAACTTAGATATATGGTGTCTCGTATTTTTTTGTAAAGCTAACAGTAATGAATTTTTATTCCTTCGTTTCAAATAATTCCAGCAACTTACGCTATGTTATAGACTTTTGCTAAATTGAATTACATTTATTGTGATCAATCAATATATATTTAGCTAAATAAAAATTAGTCTAATATATCTTGCTAACATTGAAAGAATTTTCAAAATCGGGTCAGTAGCACCAGAGATTACCCCGAACATTCAAACTCACTAACTTCAACTTTTTATACTGGAGTTTCATAGATACGAATTCTACCAGTGTCACATCAGTCATGGGGATGCACTTTATAGGTAGTATTAGATTTTTATTATATAATTTAGTTCTTCCAGATTAGGCCACTGAGATACATAGAGACAAACACAACACTTACAGACATCATTCCTTAAACAGATTTATATTTACATAATAATTACTGTTAGTTATTGTATTATGTTAAAGTTTAACTTTGTTAAAGCACATACAATTAGCCAGAGTATTGTCAAAAGGAGAAAATACACACCTTTGTGCCTTTGTTAAAATCAGACGAACGTAGTTTATTGTTAGGTAAAATACTATACTGGAGCAATTGAAAAAAATGTGTTTTAGAGTGCCTTCATCCAACCCACATTCACATATTGAGTTGTCCCTGATTCTGAGCTTTCCGACATGGACTGGAGGGCACTCGTCTACAGATAGATCCTCAGTCTACAGATAATAGATGCAGCAAAATTACGACAGTCACGAAGTTTATAAGGCCATGGCTTACCAGGAATGTTATCCTGAATGGAACCATAAGATTTGTCTTTAATTTAGTTGGGTATATTCCAGTTTAAATTCCACGATAGAAACAAATTAGTCTTGTTTGGGAAGGATAAGTCCTGAACATAGGTTTTATAGTGATTAAAATATCCAGTCTGGATTTCTTCTTTAACGATAAGATCTTCACAGCTTCATTACCCTGGATACGACTGTGTCCTCGTATCCATGTCAGAACTACATAAATTCCTAAATAATGACATTGATACAAATGTAATTGATTAATTGTGATAACTGATGTTTCATTGAAATATGTCAAACATGTGAAAACAATATCAAATGTAGTGTAAAAAAGTTTCAATAAGAAGAAAATGCCCTTTCTTTCTTTAAGGCAAACAATTTTATTGATTAAAAAGACATTTATATATACATATATAGATTTTTTGTGCCAGGAACCATCTCGGGTCCCCAAAGTATCCTACAAAATTATTATCACAATCCGATTAGTGGTTTCGGTGCCCATAGAGGACAAACATACAAACATTGATTTTTATATATAAAGATTACAAAAGAATGAATCCAGGGTTGTCACGTGTCCATTTTTTCTTATGCCGTTTAAGGTATACTCGATAGTATTACTAAATATCCACCATCAATATAATAATATAAACGTCTATCATTAACTATAGGGTTTACGTATAATTATTACTCAAATATCTACTTAAGCCAATTAAGATTTGAGTAAGCGTGTATCGAACCAAATCATAATTAAGACAGTGTGCTTCTAATAATAAGTTTAAAATAAACATACAGATAGACAGATTTTCTGTTATAGAAAATTTGTTTAATAAGTGTGTTTGTAAAAGTGTATAACGTCTGTGCAAATCAGAAACCTTACAAAGCTGTAAAACTTTGCGTTAAGCAAAACAAATTTCAATTTGAAAAGACGTAACCAATAGCATTTTGTATACAGGCCGGGTAACGCAATACGCGTTTAATATGTAATTTTTTATTCATAATAATTGACACAATGGTATTATATTTACAGTTTACGATTCTAACACAAGTACTAATTGCACGATTCATTTTAACAGTTAGGTTACGTGTACGACCCGTGATACAAATGGCAGAATTAGTTAAACTCTCATCTCTGCGCAATCGCTATGATACTACGGAAATAAACCAAGACTTAAGTTACAAAAAATCGACTAAATTTCACGTAGACGAGAAATTATTATGTGACCCATCGAAATTTCCAGGTATCAAATGTAATAATATTACTCAATTCACGAATAGACACAATGATACACTACTCGTTTTAAACCAAGATGGTAAAGCCGAAGTTGCAAAACCTGAACAGATATCAACTTATCCAAGTTTGGGGGATATAACGTTTAAAAAAAACAATCTGAGGCACCATCAGACACAGTCTCATAAGTCTGAAGCGACGTATCACAAATATGGACAACCGTCAGATCTGATGTTTCTTCAACATGTATTAGATCCTAGTGGAACTTCAAGTACGAATGCTCCGTATGTAGACGGTACGTCACCGTCTGCAAAACCAGAAGATCTGGCGAGATGTGATGATCTTGCAAAGTGCAAAGATCTTACGTGGCCGACTACTATTCCGTAATTAGCTTAGCTTCCGGTTATCCGGTATAACCCGGTTAGCTTTAACTTAGTAAAGATAATTATAAAATTTGCCCAACGCCTCCTGCCACCGTAGCCGGACCTGAGGGGATGGGCCGGAAGGCTCATCTCCTCATTGCACACGTCTGGCGGACGAGGGGAGGCAGCTGGTGTGTGCCCAGTCTGCCTCTCTATAGGTAGGAGCCCGGCGGTCACCTTCCGGCTCTACAAGGTTGATTAGCTTGTTCGATCCCTTGCCGCCCCCACAATAACGGTCTGTCGGTACACCGTGGGGTTTTAGTCCGTGCGAGTCGGACATAACCCACCCTCTCCCCCGGGAGGGTGGCGTATCCATAAGGGATTTCCACACGTTAAAAAAAAAAGATAATTATAAAATGGTAACAGTATGTATGTGTCTATTTATATAACTGTAATTTAAATAATTTGATATAATTGCAAACAATAAAGTGTATGTGTAATGTGCATAATTTAAATTACAAAACATTAACACTTCAATAAAATAAGATGAAAAAAAGAGGTTAATCAAAAAAAAAAAGATAACATCTACAAACTTGTATGAGTCATTAGTTTGAAATAATCATCGTTATAAAAATCTCATCATATCTCGTTTATAAGAAATATAATTGAGGTCAATGATTATAAAGAGTGTTTTGTTTTCGTATTTGGTTTCCTATTTTTTTAATTACTTTTCAAGCTATAAGAAGGTTGTAGGACATAGAATTCTCTACAAATTTCATGAATTCTCTACGAATCTGATGTTACTAGTAGGTAATATTTTATACAGTTACCAATTATTTAGGCAGAGTAAGTAGAATGCTTTAGTTATATTTGTCATAAAAGTAACGCAAAGCCATCTGTAGAATCTAGTAATTTATGCAATTGGTAGTTTCTCTGTTAAATTTTAACAAAATTAATTACATTCCTAATAAATGTAAATCGGTTACTGATACATATGTAAAGTGAATGTTTAACCTTATTATTTTTAGTGTACAATAATACACTTATAACATACACACACATGCACATAACAATCAATGGATAGGCAGGAGAATTACCATTTAAAAATATTGCTTTTAATTTTAGCAATATAAAGTGGTTCAATATTAAAATGGATATAAATGATTCAACATATTGTGTGGAATGAATGACATTGTTTATTTTAATAAAAAAAAAAAAAGTAATCCAGCATTGCAATTTTCTTTACACATGCTAATATATATAAATATAATCTAAATAATCTAAATATAAACTACAATCTACAAGGAATAATATATATATATATATATATTGACTCTAGATTTTACAGTATATCGCTATAAATATTTAGGTTACGCTCAAAAGAAAATGTGTACACGATATTTCGAGTGGAACCATAAGATATGATCTTTATAAGCTAGGGAGATAAGGTGAGCAACCAAGCGTGAAATTTTACAAGTGTCGCCGCTAGAGGACGCGGGCGGGCGCGGCGGCTGCTCGCGTGCCGCCCGAGTTACATTGTACCCACCCCCAGCATTATGTTATGAGAGTCTGGACATCTATTACTTTTGATATTCATCCAACGATATTTTGGTAGGTAAAATATATTTCATAAACTGTGCATGAAAATGAATTGAAGGTTTTGGAACCCGTCGAAGCCTTTCATATAACAAATATGCGTGGACTTAGGCCCAGTTTTTTAGTTGATATAGTGGTTGCTAATCTATGACCATGAGAAGAACACCTTTTGAGAGAAATTAATAGACTTAAGGACGCGCTCTCAAAAAAGGTCCATTTTCACAGTTTTTCAGTAAGAATTACAACAAAACTATTGAACTTTGGTAAACATAATGACTAACTGCAGAGACATTGAACCTTTACCAATGATGTACAGATGATTGTTTTTTTAAAATTAATAGGTTTCCATTAATGACGATCCATTAATTTCCATGACGAAGTAGCTCTCACCTGGTCCTTAAGATATGCCACTAAGCCTTTGAGTATAAACTCGATGTTTCTACCTATAATCTATACTAAGATTCAGTTATCATAAACACTGTCTTCATCAAACTTTAAAAAGTTTAAACCTTGCTCCTACACTCCTACACTCCTATCTAATCGCAAACTTGATGTTTCTAGCTATTATCTAGACTATGACCCAGTTACCACAATACTACTCCTCGTGAGAATGTTGAGAAATTATACCTTAATCGGGCACTAAGGGGCTAAATATTTGAGCACAAATTCGATGTGTCTGTCTATTACATATACATATTTAGGTTTAGTTATACTGTTCTTGACGTAGAATAACCTTGAGAAACTAAAATATTATTTTGGTATTATAGCATCAAATATAACAAAAAGTAGAACATTAATAATAAGAAAATATTTAAATATTTTTTATAAAAGTATTAAAGTCGTTTAAAGTGCGCTATAATCCCCCGGTTATCAGTTGTCGTGTCTGTGTGCGTGAGCTTTACGTGTCTAGTAAGACTCGATGCCAAAATTGAACCGCGAAAAATTTAGAGCGCGTCCTTAATAATGTTGAAATTTTGACTTGAAATTGTGAACTCACATTTATAATTTATCTATTTTATCAAAACTTTGTAGTTGCACCATATGTAGGAAAAATAGTAAACCGAATTTCTTGGAGTTTCAAATAGCCAATACGTTACCTACGAGTTATCGTCTTTAACTCCGAGCAATTCCGAGCTATTCGTATTGTCGACGGTCTGGAATTAACATGCGGTCTAAACTCATTAAAATTTCGCCGAGATATTTTAGGTCTTTGTGTGCGCTAAATCGCATGTACAAAGGATAGTATTCTGCAGAACTTTTTAATATGGTTCCCTAATCGCTGCACCGTTCCAAACTCGTACCTCCGGTCGCTGGCTCGTTGTTATTCCACAAATTCTAAAACCAAAATTGCGACATCCTTCATTATGCGACCGCTAGCGTTGTGGTTTGAGTTACCTGGAACGGTTTTCCCCAGGGTTATGACATGGAACTCTTCAAAAAACGATTGAAACACGTACCTCAAGGTCAGCAACACAACAGTGATGCCCCTGGTTTCCAGTTTTCCATAAGCGACGATACCCTTTTAGCCCCAGGTAGGTAGTCAGCCTATTTAAGTAAACTGTAACAGTGGGATAGTCACTCTTCGGATTTATTATTCTAAATAGAGTTTATTTACAAGTGAGTTCTGTTATAGTTCAGTACATTTCTAGATCAAGCAGCCATTTGCAAGGAGTGAGTTTAATTGACGCTAAAACCGCAGCCGGCAGTCAATAACTTCAGAGCACTTCGCTATTCACGTTACCATTTAAGGTGCTATTTTAAATTTAGAATGAATTATATTGATTCTACTACTAAAAAAATCATTTTCACGACTCTGTATGAAGCTATAGCCTAAATTTGTATATTTTTGTCCACACTTTTTGAAGTTATACTTCTTTAGGCGCGTTATGAAAAAATGATGAGAGTGAAATTTTAAGATGCGCGCGCATCTGTAACACAAAATTAACAGTATGAAGCTGTCTGCAAACCGGCACTCTGAAGTTAGCTATAGTCAACATTTTGTTTCTTTGTATTAAAACTTTCAATGTATTAAACACCTTTTTCTATTGTTAGTGTCGTTTTTTCTACAAACTAGAATAAGGCGAAAGATAAAATTTTGAAAAGATTTATCTTTTACGCCAAAAAGAAACTTCAACCGTGTACATAAGTACACAACACACTTTTTTTCTTACTAATGATAGTTATTTCTCTAAGAATTTGAATAACGTGTGTAAAATATCAACATGAATCCTCGTTTATTAAGTACTGGTTAACTGTGCACACAGTTTGGGTTTAGAAATTCCGTAAATAATAAATTTGTGACTGTTAATATTTTTACATACCAATACTCCTAGAGCTATTAAACGAAGTCATAATAATACTCTCGGTATTTTAGCTCCTCATTGTAGCTATATGAAAACGTTTTAGGTAATTACGCCATGACTTTTATGCTATTTTCATAAACACAAAGTTTGAATCTAACCTACAGTTAGCAAGAATATAAGAAATTTATGTAAAATCTTTTTTATGTCAATCGATCCTGTTTCTCGTAAGTATAAAAACGCTCTTATACATTTATAAATGTCAAAAATCTAAAAAATTTTAATACTAGCTGTACCCGCGGCACCGCACGCGTTTTTTTAAATCGTATTAAATAATTATAGAATTGTGAGACTATGTACAATTACAGAAACGCTCTTTAAAGACAATTGTAAGTACGACGTGCACGCCACTAAAAGTAACATGTAACGTGTACATTAGGTGTATAAATACTAACAGCGTGCCAAATGAGGTTTGTCATCAGCAACACATTTGGAACCTTAACCCACCATATAATTACCTCAGTGCTCACTTACACTGTATAAGGAACTATTGAAACAATAACTTAAAATATTATTATAAAGATTTACATTACATTTAATATACATTGCCATTATTATATTAGATTTTGTGACTATACAAAAAATAAACGCTTGTCTGTTCCGCTAGAAATTGTATTATGGAACTCTTTACGTAATACGTTTATAATCTAAGATCTTATTAGGAAGACCTCTATATATTTTTTTTTTTTTTTTTTTTTTATTGTAGCTCAGCAAAGTGACTGTACTGTGCCTGATGGTAAGCCCAGTACAATCCAAAAACAATGGCGACCGCCGAAAGACATACTATCCATCGCCGGTCGCCGCTGTCATGCCGGCCTGCAAGCGTCCCAGTTAGGGACAGCCCCCCCCCCCCCTGGTTGCTGGATATACACCGGCTGATCCCGGAACGCGACACGCCCAAACGTGCCACTATGGCGGGTGTTCCACCTGGTGTACGGTGGTCGCGATCCAGTCGGGTACAGACACCCTACCACCCCGCAATGTTTCATCAACAAATCATTAATGTTATTAATAATTATAATGTCGAATTGTAAACAATAAGCTGATAATTATTTCTCTTATTAAAAATAAAGAATGAGTTGAAATCTTGCTAAATTTCATGCAGACAAAGTAGCGGGTAACAGCTAGTCTAAAATAGAATAACCACAATTACTTTTTATTAAGTTCGCTATCTACCAGTGAAACTCCCGTGAATATCGATTGAATCGTTTTAAAGATAGCACAGCGGGCGAAGCCACGGTTAACAGCTAGTATAAACTAAAATTTCTTAAATTACTTTTTGTAAAGTCAGCTGTCTGCCAGTGAAAATCTCGTGAAAACTGGTCTAACTGTTTTGGAGATAGCATTGTGGGCGAAACCACGGTTAACAGCTAGTATAAACTAAAATTGCTTCAAAAACTTTTTATAATGTCCGCTATCTGTCAGTGGAAGTCCCGTGGAAATCGGTGCAACCGTTTTGAAGATAGCATGGCAGACGAAGCCGCGGTTAACAGATAGTCTAATTTAAAGGAGCCTAAGAAACGCGCTGTAATTTTTTCTATCTGCCAGTGAAATTCCCGTCAAAATCGGTCCAGTCGTTTAGAAGATTAACCGGAACAAACAGACAGACAGACAGACAGACAGACCGACAAAAATTTTAAAAATAGCATTTTTGTTATCAGTAGCGTGTATACTTTCACACCCAATCAGTAAAAAAGTGTTATTTTGATATTACATACAGACACTTCATTTTTATTATATGTATAGATTTAACAAAAGTTTTATCGTGAATCGTGATAGAAATCAAAAGTGACAGTCTCCTAAGATTTCCTACGTCCCTTCCCCTCCCCCCAAAAATCCCCCCCCCTTTTTATTTTTTTCATTTTATTCTTTCTTTTTATTTCCTTTTAAAAAAACAAATTTTCTTTTTTCTAACTTTTATCTAATAAATTTTCTTATTTAAGACCAAGGAGAACAAATTACAGTCCTCGCATTCATATAGAAATCAAATTAGACAGTCTCCTAAGATTTTCCTATGGCTATAACAGTTACAACTCTATCGCTTCGTCCAAAAAATCCACCTGCATGTTAATTGAATTAAGTATCAAATTTAATCATAACTGTAGATAAAGATTACTTTAGATAAAAAAGAAACAAAAGATATCTGTTTATCATGAAACATATTGAATGCTGAATAAAATATCTTAAGATTTGAAAGGGAACGCAAGGAGAACGAAATTACCGTCACTCGGGTCATTCGAGCAAATAAGTATTGTCAATAATAAATATTCGAGTAAACATTGATAACCACACACAATATTGTTGTTCAAATTTACACAACGACACAAAGAACATACCGTTATATAAATACGTGAACGTCTCAACAATCAGACGAACCAACAAACCGCCTTTGCGCTTTGTTTTCCCAATAACCACTTTAACAGTGTTTTATTCGTTTTGCATCGAGGGGTCTTTTAAATAAAAACTCGTCGAGGCACGCCGCCACGGCGAGACGCGGTGCGGCGCCTGCTCGACTCACCCTGAATTCCGATTAGAAAAAGACAAAGAGCCGATTGTAGAGCGTTGAAAGTGGAGAATCAATTAAAACGAACCATCGATTCTGTTAGCGATAACGTCTGTCAGGAGGAAGTGGAAAAGTCTGATAAGATTGTCTTCGGACCTCGGTAGGGTCGGGTATCACGGCTTTAATTAATTATGTCCAATAGATTTACACATATTGGTTCATTATAGGATTTAGAATTTTCAGTAGAATATTTTTACATGACCACTTTCTACTGGGCGATATTCACTTATCTTGTATTCTCAATGACTGGAAGATTTTTGAAGTGAAAACTTCTTTAAACGCGTTGAGCTATATTTTTGGCAGGACAGGCAAACTTATTATTTTGCGTCACCGACATGCTAGTAAGCGTGACCGACCGTATTGCGTTTGCGCGGCTTGTGCAGACTAGCGACACTAAGTATAATGGCATGCATGTATATTTGTAATATTGATATTTTGCAGGTCATTATATGTTTGATTGATTAATAAACTGTATAAAAATGTATATAATGATTGCTCCGAGTGCATATATATATATATATATATATATATATATATATATGTGAATACCGGAGTAATGTTAATAATTTCAATATATAAATTATCATATTTAAATATTGTAATTCACACTTATTTATTTACACAGTTGTTACACCATCATACAACACAGTAACAGCCAAGTTGCGACATAATATTCACCGTTTACTTGTAACCATTGCGACACATCGGCCACCTGCACATCACGGGACATGAGGCGTCAAGTACGGGGAATTGGACCCTCGTCACCACCCTGGGATCGTGAGGCTCACCTCATACATTGTATCGGAGTTGAAGACACTATTCGTTCAGACTTCGAGCGGTAGTCACATCTCTTAGGTTAGGTTCTAGATTAGGTTGTACTCTCGGTTCAGACTTCGAACGGTAGTGACTTCTCTTAGGTTTAGCTTAGTATAAGTAAAGTGTATTCTTTTAATATTAAATTATTTCTTATTAAAAGTGCATTTTTTTCAATCTCGCGGACGCGCCCACATAATTCAGTTATTTCATTGTTTTTAGTTTTTACTTCTGTCGGCAAATCTTATGACTGCCTCGACATTTTTATAAACCAAAACTTCGATGAGGCCGTTTGAGGTTTTTTATGGAAAAAAAATCATATTTCTATGAAAATGAATGATGAAGTAAGTTAAAGAAATGCACCAGTATTCTTTACAACATGTACGGATGTAGAAAATTGGATTGTGATTTCCAGTGAGCTCAATATTTAATTATACATATTTTCTGTGCCTGTAGTACCTCAGCGATGGTGGTGTCATGAGGTATAGGGATCATTTTAACTAAATTTTATATAAAACCGAGTCTTTAGATTTCTATATTACTTTTTTCATGATCATGATTGAAATTTATGAATTTAGTTAAGTTACCTCAAATTGGATTAAGATGGCAAAATGATATTGTAATATTGATGCACATATTCAGATACTTTTTTTAAATGCTCAAAGAGAATATTCGTCTCTCTCTACTTTGATTACTTACACCGTCTATAAATTATTTCAAACTCAGTCCTCCCTACGTAATTTTTAAAGGAATCTCTGATAAAACTCGAATAATGACAGCTGCTCAGTTATTGATAAATTTCTATACCTTGGGAATCGGTTTCACTTTATCGTCTTCAATACACTTTATACATTTTATACGCTTGAATGATCTACCGAAATTAGACTTCCACCATTAGGAAATTAATTCGTATTGTAACATAACGTAGTTTATTAAAAATAATACTATCGAATAAGAACCATTAGTGTGTGTGAATTGGGAAACTAACAAAATAATGATGTTCAAGAGTCTTTAGTCTGTGTTTAGTAAGTGTGAAAAGGTAATGGAAATAAAGCACAAATAATTATTTCTTGCCGACTCATGCTAGCGAAAGAAAGTTTTCGACTACAACCTAGCTTGTTCTGTAAAATATTTTTATTAAAAATATTGATAACATTTTCTACAATCTCTGGGTATAAAAATATGGCTTATTAGCAATGCGAAGATACAACATAAGTATGAATTATATTGATTCCTTCCCTTAATAAAAATGTCTTGGGTTTTACTGCAATGAGTAGAATATAATTAATTTCTAAATTTACTTTGATTTTATTTTTTTGTACTTAATACTGTTCTAGTATTATATGGCATCCATCATGCTAGCTCTACTAAAGTTGAAAATTAGTCGCTGAGCTAACTTATCCTTGCACACCTCAGAAGAGAGTTTAGCCTTATCACAATGTTTTCCTATACACGAAACTCAAGAAATACGTATGTCGTTGAATGCTACCTTAGAGGTTCCCTCAATATAACAAGCTCTGGTCATTGTAGAAAAAAACGGAAAATTAAATAATTCAACAAAAACAATGGATAATAAGAAATACGATTTTATACTATTTGATATTTATTTATTTACAACGTTACAATCACATGTTCTGTACATTACAAGTCCTTATGATCTATCCATTTATCTCTTATTTTTAATAAAAGATACAATAATTTATACATTAAATTCTAATTAACAAATATTACTGTGATACACTCAGTAACAATACATTTTATTTATACTTTTTTGTTGTGCATATCTTTTATTTACATTTTTTAATTTCGACAAGCGTGAAGAAACAAGCTTGATTTTTATAGTATTTCTCTTATAGATATAAGTTAATTTAACTATAATATTCATTCATTTAATAATTTTACAACCAAAATAAATTTGTTAGAGTAAACATTTATTGATATGAACAAATTTAAATACAACCTCACAAATGAAAAACATGATATAAATCCTTATTAAAATTACAACGAATCATTAATCATTTAAATCTCAATTCTCTAGTTTATTCTTACTGTATCAGACTAGATATAAGTAAAAATAATGATATGGGATCAACATGAAAATACGAAAGAGATTTTTACACCGTTTGGTGAATAACAAGTTAAATAAACAGAAACAAATATTGATGGTAAATATGAAAATAATATTAAAATAAATGATTAATTCAAGTAGATATGCGTATTGTACACGATATTATTATTGTTGTTTATATACGACGACTCTTTGGCACATTTACTAACTAATACAAAGTTTTAAATTACTATTATTACAGGATGAGATGTTATTATTACTCGGAATTTAAAAGGATATAAAATAAATATAAGTAATGTAATTTATGTAAATGTGATTATGTAAGAGCACATAATTAAATTCTATGAATAATAATCCAATAAAATTACAGTTGATGAACCTCGGGAGGGTGGATATGTAGGAATTAAATTTAAATTTATTTGTTACGCTAGTTTCACTCATGAGTTCGTCTGCTATTTTCTGGTATAATCAGGTATATATATATATATATATATATCCTTCTTCAGACTCCAAATATTTCTAAATTTCATAGCGATCGGTTCAGATCGGCTTAGCGATGAAAAATATGGGCAGAGTTTATTTATAGATTATTAGTGCGAATCAAGCTGATGTTTCTAATTTTTGTCACGTTTAAAACTTTATAAAATAGGTCCATATGTAAAGCTTCTTTTTGATCAGAGGAATGTTGTTTGCATTAGGAAAATGTTTATATATTTTGCACCCTGAAATAAACTAAAGCTTTTGACTAGAGCCATAGAACCTTTACGATAAAGCAAATATTTTTGGCATTAAATGTAGTTTGTAATAAAGCTTGAAATAAATATAACAAAATAAAAAATGCATAACACAAACGAATGAAATAAAATTGAAATAAATTTCGAAAATATCAATAATCCAATCATTTAAAAGAGTACTGATGCTGCAAATTGTAGCGTAATATCTGAAAGCTGATTGGAAACGGACGAAGTAGACACCGTCGAAAGCAAATTTATAATATAGATTTAGATAATTTACATTCCGTCTTAAATCCTAGGTACTCTTTTAATTTGTCATTGATAATTAACATATAAATCTCACTCATTTATATATTATGGGATATTAAAGAAAAATCTTAAGTTGATATGTTTCAATTTTATGTTACACAAATTTCTAACATAACGTTATAAAATTTTAGGATTTATACTTGGAATGAAAAATATAATCAAACAAATTGAAAATGATAACTAATAATAAAACAGAGTAGTTAATATCATAACAATTCGTAGTTCAGGATAAAATTATAATCAAACTATAAGATCTATCTGAAATAGTATAACGAGTGCCCAAACTGATTGCTCCCAGCAGCGCTGATTCCTCGTCCCTAGAACAAACAAATTCAATATTAACAATCGTATAGGATGAACCCTAAAATAAAAGTTAATGTTCCCGGTATTGATTCAAAATACGAGAGTGAGGCAGTCGAAAGTACCAATAAAGACTCATAACCGTAATAAACGTGGAAATACGATTGCTTGTACTGTTATGAAAATATAAATATGCCAATAAATAGAACGTTATGTGTGTTGATTTCAGGAATGCCATGTGTAAAAAGAACTTCGTCATTTTTGTAGTTCTAAAAATGAACGCATTTATTTTTTGTTATTTTATGAATGACTTTTAGGAAAGAGAGAAGTCATGAAATTATTTTTCATTCATTGATCTTCACCATTTTTTTCTAACTGGAGATACCGAAACAAAAATAAAGATATACGCTTTATCCTTTACCTCAATTACTTGTAAGACAATTAGGTTTTATACCAGTGACATTAAAATAACCTTAAGTCATAATTCAAATTTTCTTTTTTGCAATTTAATTATTAATCAATAGTGTAAACTGTCTATCACTATCATCAGTAATAGGTGATGACGAACAGTAATAATTAAAAGACAAAATATTTTATGACATAAGCAGACATCGCTTGCAAACTCGTTGCTATTAATTATATTATCATAAAATTAATAACAATAAATGTACGTCACATAGAGAGAACGTAGCATTTTATCCGTAAAATAATTACTACAAACGGTTTAGTAGTTCTAGAGATCTCACTACAACTACCGGCTAGTACAGGAAGGATGACGAAAAATTTTCAGAAATAAAAAACCCTTTCAAGAACCAAAGGTAACTAAATATATAAATAATATAATAACTGACTACAAAAAAAAGTGTGAACATTTTAGTGTTATAACCTTAAAAAGCACTGAAGCGTTATGAGGTAAACGGCAAGTTATTGTGGCCGCCTCACTGCGCTCTTGATTCTCTTAAAGTAGAATGTTGTGTTACTCATGTTACATTAGTAGTGTGCCACCAGTTATCATCGCAACGATTGTATTTTACTTCTATGACCTTCAAGGTTTTTGAATTCAAAACCACGATAAGAGTTTAAAGGTATCTTAAGAACATAAATCAAAATTGTTTTTAATTAGTATTCCCTAGTACGGTAAAATTACAAGTTACAAATAACCCTTTGTAGCGCATACACGCATTTGCTCCTATTGCTTTTGTCTTTTCTTTGTAAGTATTTGATTCGAAATTTTGTCCGTGATAAGTATTTCCACAACTTTCAGGCTCCACACAGCTTTGCAAACAACATGGGTATTTGTTTTATGTACATTGACGATGTTTTTGTATTAGCGAGTAATTCTTAGTAAGATGAGAATACAGATGAGCACGGTGGAGGTGGTTTTAATGGCTTTATAAATATATAATATTATGAGGTTTTTCATTTTTCTTAACTACATTATAAACACATTAGCAAAAAAAGAAGAAAAATTATAAAGGATTTTTCTTTCACACATATCACAGGTATTATTCAATATTTGAATATGTTATACATATTTACGACATCTTTTAACTTACATATGTAAATACGCAATAGAATTCTTAATAACATTCTCAGAGTCTTATATCACTATGTGGGTAACAAATTAAATTAATATCTTTCATATAAGTACCTACCAAATGTTTGTTATACAGACGTTTTCGGTAAATATATGGCCAAGTAAATCAGTCTGTAAATATCTTACTATTTGGCAAAAGTCTCTTACCGAGGGAATAGCCACTATGCTAGGGCTCGACGTTTGAGAGATTTTAAGTGTTAAAAAATGTATGATTCAGTATTATACCACGACGCCGCGTTAATGCTACGAGAGCATATATTTTTACATATTTTGATTTTCTCACGATGTCATCTCCATTAGTAATTACATTCAAATTAATATATGTACACGCATTTGGAGAAATTTCTTGACATATGCCACTATTTGAACCTTCAAATATCGGATCAATATTAGACTGATTTTAACCATTCAACTATCACCATCTGTGTATGATAAGATGTGTGGCGAATAAATTTAAATAGTAACCTTTTTTATTCACCAAAAATATATAACTGTTTATTGAAAACCATGAAACCAGAAAATGGCTTATTACTGAGATCAGCTTTTAGAAGGTTTACTCTATCATCAAGTAGTAATATATTCCATCCAATTTAAACAGACGCAAAGCTTCCATCACAATCTACTTGAAAATAAAGATATTCAACATTCATATTCCCCTTATATTTATTCAAACGTTTTGCGTCTCTATTTGATATGATATTATACGCGTTCCTCAAATACTTTTTCCACCGAGGCGAAGAGCTGCAAGAATTGATTGTACGCGGTCTGTCTTGAATATTTATTAGGGTTAAGTGTGTATGCGAACTCTTTGAATGTTTAATCTCTATTTGAAGGTTGAACAGGTTTAGACCGCAACTGAAGAATGGTGGAGTGAGGAGACACACGATAGTTTTAGTGCTGCGGTACCGAAACTTGTTTGTTATTTATTTAGTCTATTTCTTGGAAAGATATATCGAGTTTTCAATGTATTTGTACTGTCATACTTAATTTTCGTTATAAATTATTATTTGCTTTAAAAGCTAAATAGTGAACAATGTGTTTTTAATTTGTATTTTTGTATTATATAAAAGAATGCGCAATGCTTATTATGCAATAACTAAGTGTTTAATTAAAAGAACTTGGAAATTATACCTATTTCATAACTACTTACCATCTTTTTCATCACTTTCAAGAAAAGTGGCGAAATCAGCAAATAAATTTATCAACGTTTAAAAAAATGTTTGTACTTCTTGTGGCATTTATAAATTGTGTAAGATAAAAATGAAATATGTTTGATACAGTTATAGACAGCGAATAAGGAAAAGTTAATTGGAGTAGTGCTTTAAAATAGTTTAAAATTCCATTTCTATGCTTCAAATACTAATATTCAATTAAGAAATAAAACATCTTTCAGAGTATTCTTTAAATAGTGAAAGCCAAGATGGTTGCTCGACGTCTCATTCAAACAATTTTCGCATCAACTTTCGAAAGTATTCCTCTGTTCTATCCATTTGCTACGACCTGTCAAGTTGCATTTATTTTTCAACAGCCGTATGGAATGGATGTATTTTATATAGCTTTTTATAGTTTTATAGACTATTAGTATTATTACTGAATTAAGCTGCAGGGAATGTATTTCACGTAATAATTTGTTTATACGTTTGAATAACTTAAATCTCAATTGGATAACATCAGAATTAGAATCCGGCAGATTTAGAATAAAGAAATTATAAAATATTGTCTGTAAAGTTGAATTATTATTTTAACCTAAGATTTCTAATTCTGTATGCTGTCAGAGAAAATTATTATTAGGGATGTTCACACGACGTATAAAACATATATTTAAACAACAACTAGCGTCACGAATCATTTGGAATACAAAATGCAAATGCCATATAAAAGAAAACGATAAAAATAACATATCATATAAATTCTCTGTCACATCTTCATAGTAATTATATACAAACATTAGTAGAAACAGCCACTTACGTTGGAGAAACAAAAAGCCTTTTAGAAAATTCTCCAAAATATAAAAGCCGGAGCGAAAAAAAATTATTCCAAGGCTCATTCATACAATTGGCACATCTAAGTCGTAACGTATTCCGCTCAACCCATTCCCCGCTACTTCTCGGGGCGCATTTATTTTTTACCAAGGCATCGAGGTAAGGAGACAGTTTTAATAATGCAGTATAACATTACAAAGAGTACAAAAGGTAAGCCGCTGTGGTACGAAACTCGCTTTGTTCCTTCTTATATTAAAGGCTTTCCGTATTAAAGTTTGCTCGTCTGATGGATATAATTCGGTTAAGTAGGATAGTACTTATTGCTAAGTGTTTTATTTTTATCAAAAATTTACTTTGATATTAGGGTTAGTCATTTTTCTATTATTAAAATTTAATATTATTTTTATGAAGAATATCAGTTGGCAGTTCTTTCCTGTTTCTACAAACTTACAGTTTTTCGACATGCATGACTTTTTCTTTTTCTTACATAGCTCACCACCCTATATTATGTCCACTTGTAACAACTTTTTAGTGAGTTGCAACTTTTTCTATGTTATTATTTGCAGTCCATTTCACTATACCACAAAAATGAAGCAATATTATGAGGAATGCCAGCAATACTATAAAAAATAAGGTGAATACAACAAACTAAGATTCCAACAAAAACTTCAAACGAAAGTTTCAAATACTGTTCTTTCAAAATATTGTAACGGAGCAACATGTCTCTATTACTTTAATCTACAAATTGAATGTTTCATAATTTATTAATTATTCATGAAGTAATCAAAGTAACTGTAAAATATAGTAAAAAGGTATATTGCACAGAATAGGTACGATGCAATGTTGATAACAAAAGTAGAATGCAAGAAATAAAGAATAAAATATGTGACCCAGCACGGGCGTGCTGTTAACGCTTACACGCAAACTTGCTATATTTTTACGGTATTATGAAACTAGTCGACATTTGCTGTATATATTTAAGGGTACAATGGATGTAAATATTATATAACAGGAATTACAGTATGGTCCATTATTAATTCTTCAGATGTACTGTTTTAATACACAGTTCCAATTAATTATAATAAGATATTGAATGATACCATCGTGCAAATATCTCTTTATTTTGTACCCATGTACGTAACAGCTGCTATGCGAATCTCGTTCAAAATTCGACTAACATCAAGCTATGACCTGCAATGTTTCCACCGCAACCATACAATTCTAAGATAAATATCTATCTTTTCCGAAGTTATGATCACCCGTTGTGGTGTAAGTTTTATTAATATTGTCCGTCAAAGTAATAACGTCTGTTAGGGTAAGGGATGGCTTCTTTTAGTCAATGGAGATGGTAGTGATCAAAATGATTGAAAGCGAAGAGATGCATGATTTTGAATATCTGTCCAGTTATATAAAAATGTTAAGGCTAGAATGAAGGATTACCTGAGACGTGATGCGGGTGTGGCGGGCGGTAGACGTGGTGCGCGGCGTCGCGTTCAGGGGCGCGGTCGAGCTGAGCGCGCACGACGCTGGGCCGCTCGGTCCCCGCCGGCTCAGACCGAGGGACCGACCGGCTCGCGTTTACCCTCCGCGTACCTGCAACACGTCTCGGTTCAGACTAGAGATTAAAATTCCCGGAAACTTCCCTTTCCGGGATCTCTTTTTTCCTCATTAATTTAGACAACTTTAAAGACTGTCTTAAATCGTTGGAAACATTTAAAAATTTCAGAGAATTTTTATTTCTAGATTTAATGAACTCTAATGGAATGATCTGGTACTTAAAAAGCTAACTGAAGTTGTGAAAATTATCTAAACACCATTACTGAACTGACGTGTCGCAAGACGAAAAAAGTGAAGTAGTTGCAAATTAGATTAAATATGATTAAAAGTAAGTGCGAGTGTACAGTCAACCATGGTGTTTATGGAGCTTCTCTAGACCTTCTGGTTTTCTATATAAAAGGTCGCTATCACAGTTAGTATAGATTCGCAAGACCTGCGAGATCATCGATTTGAATTGCCGTCCCACAGGGTTCGTAGGGCCGTTTTCGTTCCTGGTATATATATATGATCTGCCACTCATAACCGACAACTGTGCTGGCATGGTTCTTTTTGCAGATGACCCTTATATTCATGATAAAAATAGTACATTCAAAGATTAAGTATCTAAATAATACTTTAAACTAAATTTCTGATTGGATTGCATTAAATTATATATTGCCAAATGCTGCTAAAACAAAATGTGTGAAAATTTGCGTAATGTTTCACGTGTTCATAGTAGAATTAAGATCGAAGGGAATTTATTTGTCTTAGTTTACAATACTAAATATAATGTTCTTGGGTATAAAGTTTGATTCTAAATTACAATGTGGTCCTCACATTAAAAAGTTGGAAGAATAATTGAGTTCTGCTGCATTAGCAGTTCGTAAGGTTACCCAGTTAACACGTATTGTCACTGCTAGATTGGTCCTCTTCGCTTACTTCTAATCTTCCTATTTTACTGGGGGGGACAATAGCTGAGGTAGCTACTACATATATACCTCTACGCAAACAAGCAGTTTGAGCAATTTATAATATGGGCCTTGCCAATCCTTATAGCTTAAGTTTTAGGAACTTGGTATCAGAATTCTGCCCTTTCAATATATTCGTCATATTTTAATGTATGTTTGCAAAATTTTGAAATCCTGGATTTAGTAAAAGACCGACATGATCTCAATACTAAAACAGTGACAAATTGGGGGTCCTTTGTTTCAATTTCAGTAACAGTAACAGTTATTTACGTAATGGTGATAAGTTTCGTATCAAAGCCCCAAAGCATATTACTGATTTGCCGGATAGTGGGGTTCAAACATCATATGAAAGGGGTTTTGATGTCTAAAGGCTATTATAGGATATGTGAACAACGGCTATGTCTGGAAATAATATCCCTCTCTGTATATTCCCCAAAAACGAATGAAACCATAATGTACTTTTATAAAAGTATGTAAGATGCAAACATAATCTAATCGAGTTTTTTACCAGTTTTTCTCAATGGCTGGGTTGTTTTCCGAACAGATGGTAGTTTTGAGGTTCATAAGGGCCTTCTCAGAATATTTTTTTTTGATTTTGATTTAAAATCGTAATAATTTTTAATGAATTCCTATTTACATTTCAAGTTTACACTATAGTGATACGAGCATGCATTTATTTTTAGAAATGTATATATCGACATTGCATGAAGGCTTTTTTGTTATAAAAAGAAAAATATAAATAGGATTATCTCAGCCTCATAAATTTAGTCAGGACTAGCAATATTATATTCTTCCTAAATCGAAAGAGGCGACAGATGATTTTGTAACTGTAATTAAGCTGCCAGACATAGACGTAATCAAAATCGTCGCACTGAATGACGCATAATTATATAATGTAAATTGCGCAACACCCAAATAATAGAGATGGAATTAACTTCATGATCAGAAAATGCATGAAGTTTACTTTGGTTATAAGCGCCTCTTTGATGCTTGATTAATTTTGTAAAATCAGCGAACGTATTCTAATTTCATAGTTTTTGTTGATACTAATACAATGTCAATAAATTCGTACACATGTCGGATAATAGCTAAGTAAGTACCTTTGTATAACTCATCGTGTTACTGAACAAACAATCATTATCTATGTCTTCATTACCACTATTTTTGTCGATAAAGCTTAATTAAACTTAGGAATTGAGTGGATTTTCTGTCCCATTTCTCAGTTGACTCAACTTTATTTTTATAGTGTAATCCAAATACTCGGCGACCATAGACACCGCGGAGAGGCCGCTCTCCAAGTATTTCGGCAACTAGATATACACTGGTAAATCTCGAATGGCAAGAAACCAAAAGACAGTCGCTGGAAAGACATACTTATTTATCACGATATACAGGCAAAGTTTTTACTTAATTGGAGTAGGTAACGGTACAAATCAATTGGTTTGCGGTCTGAATATAGATCTATTCAAGGAAATTTACAGACGCTTAAATGTCTTCTAAATTCCAGTTTTTTTTTTTTTATTTCCTTTTTTGTATCTATATTTTCTTATACGGAAACTTATAGATGGCCTTCGTTCATATCTAAATACGTACTGTAATTTTTATTAGCTGTAAGTAAGTTTTCCTAAGAGATTAAAATAAATTGAGTATTGGGCACTATCCAGTGGGTTACAGGTCTCTACCTACCCACTTAATTGTTGGCTATACATCAGCTAATCCAAAACACGTCACGGTAAAGCGCATTACTGTTATGGTTGTAACGTTTGGTCCATGTTCGCGAACAACTAGAATCTTGGCTTGTCACACTATTCGCTATCTGTATTTATGTTACAGTGTATGAAATGGAAGAAAAGCTAATAACTATGTCCAGGTGATAGTAATCTGTGTGTACTTACTTTCTTTATTGGCGTTACTCTTCATCTCTGTCGCTTTTGGTGATGTAGATGGCATCGGGATTTCTATGAAATATAATGTTTCTTTATTGGCTAATCAGGAAACGCAGGCAATCAGATAAACCACATTTTAAAATGAAAGCTTCTATAAAGACAATTTAAATGAAATTACATTTGGTCCTGACCTCCACGTATTTACTTTTTTGAACCCAAAATGTATAAACACGTTAATAAACGTTAAGAATATAAAACATTTAACTTTTTATGAGATACGTACTAGAAAAGATCGAACAAAACTTACCGTAAAGCCGGATAGAGCCTTCCGTTTCCCCGAGGGAGTTTTTAGAAATGCACCTATAGTTACCGAAGTCGCCAAACTGAAGATTACGTACCGTCAGCTTCATATGTGCTCTGCGATAAAATAGTTCCATTGTTTTTATTTATTCGCTTGATAGTCATTTATGAAACGTACTTTATACGTATTATAAGAACTGCCGACAGAAGTGAAAACTTAAAACAATGGAATAAATGTGTTCTCTTGAATTTTCATATTATTTATAGTGTGAATGACAATATTTAAATTTCAGAATTTGTTTATTGAAATTATTAACATTAGTGTAGTTTTCATATCTATGACACTCGGAGCAAAAAATATGTACATTTTTATAGCTGCAAAATACAAATATTTCATGTACACAGACCCTTAAACTACGCGTTGCTAGTCTGACGCAAGCCGCGCAATCACAATACGGCCGATAATGCTCACGTAGGATGTCATGACGTAAAAATTACAGATTTATCTCCTGCCAAAAATACCGAACAACGTGACTAAAAAAGTTTTTACTTTAAATGTTAAAAAAAGTTTAAATGTTATAAAAGATTATCCTTAAGATAATTGAGTTATATCTAGCAAAAAAAAAAAATAAACAACGAGTCTTCCACTTAAATTACAAGGTAACCGAAATCTCATGAAAGTAATAAATACTTATTCAGCTAATCTATTAATAACAAACCCTACGATCGGCAGTTCACAATAATTCGGATTCATCAATTACGACGCTTCACCGATTGTGAGTAATCGCGTGAAACCGAGAGGTCGCGACCGTCTCGACACGCGTATGATACCGACAGTATGGTGACGTTTATTGACATTATTTATTAAATAATAAAGAGGTAGGGTAGGTGTGATTATAAAAACGCGTAAAGCGGTTGTACTGTAACTTTTGACCTCTATTTGCTGTAATGCATTTTTATTCATAGTATTTAATTTCGTCGTTCGAGCTTTTGACTCGGTTCAAATGGGTAAAAAGGTTACATTTTATATACATGTCATAGAAATATAACTTGTCGTGTGCGTATAAAAGTATACAATCATTTTATATTCTAAATAGGTTTTTAATTTGTTATTTTACGCTGTTAATTTTACAAGTTTACAATTATCATTAAAAGTACAGTAAGCTAAAAGTTATTTTTTGGTAATATTTTTATTCAATTCCAAAAAGGAAATTCTTATAGCCTATCGATTAATGAGTGACGTATATACAAATAATACCTCCCGTGCAGAAAATTACTTAACATTCTGTTTACATATTTTATGGTTGAATCCAAACAGGCAATGTTTTAATTAATGTCATATTCGTGACTAAAGTTCTTCTTAATGCATAATATCCCAAAATTTAGCAAAAAATGCGTACAAACATAACTACAGACTTATACACATATAATATAATGGATTAATTAAATTAGATAAATTTAGTTTAAAAAATTGGCAGTAGAGGAAATGAATTGTTAGGTTGTATTTGAGGACATCGAAATTTATAGCAGATACACCAAGAAAGAGAATTTCCTTCTAATAATTACATCACAAATGGTTACAATAATATTTGACATCAGTTTTAGATATTGTTTCAAATTAATATTCGTTGTAGACTCAGATGTCTCACTGTAGATATCTACATAGCCGTATCGATGAGTCGTTCCGGTCGGTCCTCAGATTTTCCCTCTTCGGGATCAAATAATGTTTAGCGTTTTTCCTTTAAGGACAAACATAATATCTAATTTATTATAATAACTTATGAACTCTCAATAAAATGGTTATTAATACTTTTAAATTGTATATCACAAAAAAAAAATTAGAAAACTATTATTTTTTAATCTTATCTTATCTTATCTATACTATAATAAAACTGTAGCAAGGTCAAATCTGTACATTAAATATTTTTTGAAAATTTTTATCGGAGTAGACTTTATTATCGATATAGAAGCCAAAAATAATCATTTTACAATTTTTGTCAGTCTGTCTGTCTTTCTGTCCCTGTGAACACGAATCACGATGAAAGTACTGAACCGATTTTAACGAAACTTGACACAGTAATAACTAATATTACAAGGTTACATTTAGAATACTTTTTGTCCCATAAAACGCGAGGGGTTCTCCAGGATAACGAAAGACAAAAAATTGTAGTTACATAACTAGACTTTTTGCGACACCTTAGTACAAGAGCCAGCAACGTTGCAAGAACGAGAATTTTAGAAAAGCTGGTTCTTTAATAAGAAAATATATTATGCCCTTCTAAACAGGATTCAGGATACCCGATAACCGGTTAGCGTTGTGTTTTTAATGCGCATCACACCTTTACAGGTCAAAATTTTGATTTATAAATAATTTTAGGAACGTTTTTTTTTCAGTAACTTTTAAACGCTATTCAAAACATGAATTTATCACTGCCAGATAATTTTGTTATTGACAATAATGTACCCGATGATATTCTTAATAAATAAAATAATTCATTTCAAACCATTTTATTTTTTCCACTGCAAAGAACATATTTCATTTTATTAACCATCATGGTATTGAAATTTCACCGTAACCAATGAAAAACAACGATAAACGTAGACATATGACTTGGGGCTGACGCGATCTTGAATACATGCGTCTATAACACCGCGCTTCCACAATTATCGCTGTTTCTATCATACAGCCAGTGTTGCGCTAAACTATAGCTATAACTAAGTTATTCTATATATATTATTTTTAAATTACCGTCTTTTATGTCTAAATAAAATAATATTAAAATTGCAGCTAACTTAGCATGGTTTGAACATACTTTTTTTATTTACAAAAAATAGCATCGGGCACATTATTATTAATAATAAAAAGTCTGGCAATAATAATTTCATAATTTAGTAGCGTTTCAAAGTTAGTGAACAACAAAACATTCTAAATTATATAAAAATCAATATTTTTGCCTGTAAAGGTGCGATACGCACGCTGTTTGTAAGAAGATAAAGATATATAAAAAACTGGCTTACTGGAATTCGCTGTCGAAGCCGTTGCTAGCTCTTAGACAAATAGTTACAGCAAGTGACAGTTGACGCGCCGTGCTCATATCTTTTTAATATTTATATTTTTCTTCAATACAATGTAGTGTGAAAAAGTTTTATTGCAAGTTGAAAATAGTTATGATGTCATTCAGTGTTTTATTTATCATTATTTGTTTTATGAATATATTTTATCGCATAATTTACAATTTTACTCTATCAACTTGATATTTTATAATGTAAAATATACTGACCGTATAGTAAACGTCTACAAAAAAGGAACTTCGTTCCAACTGGGGGTCCATAGAAGTCTAAAGCCTTTTTTTACATTACCGCCAATATATGTAGGTTAGTTTTTATTTTAATTGAACCCGGTAGATGATGCTACGAATGAGTTGTAGGCTTATTTTAAAAGATTTCTCACATACCAACTGGGTATATGTTTGAGTGAGTTCCTTGATAGTTTGGATACACAATCGGAAACCGTACGTGTCGCTGCAATCGGGTTTTACGTTTATTAAAATTTTTCGCGTTTAAAATTACAATTGAAACCAGTGATAACCGATTTGGTACAGATGAAGTTGCACGGGTCAGCTAGTCTTCAATAATAGTCTTAGAAGTCTTAAAGGAATAATTGTAAAAACAACCTCTATTATTCTCAACAGTTTAACATCATTTTATTTACAGAAGTATATGTTATTCTTAAATTGATAGGTAATACAGATTGCCAATAATACTTTTAGGAATAGTAAAAAAAATAGGAACTGAGAAGATTATTTAAAATTTTTGTAAAACAAACGTGATTTTTGTAGGATTTTATCTAAGCCTCCTTAGCTTATTACCCTTAAAAATCTGAGGCCAGGCACCTATAGGTATGTTCAGGGGTCTGTATTTGAGAGCCATTTTCCCTCTAGGTTTAGCATGTTTACCATCTTAAATGACATCATTATTTAGCATCAGATGAGAACGTGGTAAACGCTAAAACCTATAAAATATTAAAAAAAAAAACTGTGTAATAAACGCGTGTTGATCCAGAAGTTGAGCTATTTGCGTATAAAAGAACTGTCTTATGCAGTTAAATTGCTCTGTAAATAGAGATACAAAATTAATTAGACCATCTCAATATTTTTAAAGTGGCTATTATTTTCTACACTTAGTATATATTCACGGAACATTAGTTCTCATATCTTTCGCTACATCGAGCGGGGTTTTCTACGAACGGTCGAGGGTCGTCGTTGCTGGAACTACTACAATACGTAAAGATATTTATAGCGCAATGTGGTTTTCCGTTGAGCTTTAAGCGACATTTATATGACTGCAGAATTTATATTCTAGGATTTATTTTTAACCAGCTGTTGCCTGGAATGTGACTATGTTTATCTTGAAGGCTGTCATTTATTTTGTTTAATACTTTTTTATTACTGAACAATTTTTACACGAAAGCGTAATTGTAATGCGAGCGGAATTTTTCTTAGGGCTTAATTATGGAAACTAGTTTTTGACGAATCCTTAAATGGCCTCGCGAATCATTAAAGACTAAGTTTCAGGAATTCGGTATCTTAACTCTGCCCTCCGAATATATTCTTGATAACTGATAATGTATTGATTTGATTGGATACATTGATAATTTAATGTATGTAATCTAAATACTAGAAACAATAACAAACTGGTCACTCCATGTTTCAGGCTCACTAAGACCGATAACAGTTATTTAGGTAATAGTGTTAGATTTTATAACAAAGTCCCAAAGCACATTACCGATTTGCCGGATAGTGAGTTCAAGAACCATGTCAAGCGGGTTTTAATACATAAGGGCTATTATAGGGTGGATCAATATGTGAACGATGGTGACATCTGGAAATGAAGCCTCTCTCTATCCATCCACCAAAAACGAACGTAACCGCATATGTCTATACAATTATGTTTTGCTAAGTTATATATAATGAAAACGTAAACCAGGTCGAATTTCTTGCCGGTTCTTCTCGATGAGTGGGTTGTTTTCCGAACCGGTGGTAATTTTGACGTTTATAAGCGCCTTCTCAGGGCTTAAATTGAATAAAGAATTTTTGATTAAAATCGCATCAAAATCTATTGAAATGTGGTCTTTGATGGAACGCCTAGTGCACCATCTATTAAAAAATGATGGTACTAAGAGTTTTAAATAAATTTCACGCAAGGGCCAACAAAACTGTACAATGTTTAAGTCAGATGTACGAATGACACGCAAGCGCACAAAACAGTGATACACGTACATTTATTTCTATATAAGTGTTAATATCAACTTCTTAGCATATTTATCTGAATGTTTATTAAGTTTTAATTTAAAAATGTTAAATATTTGGTTTATTTTTCGATTTCAAATAGTAATATTTTCACCAACTGTGGGCTTTGTTATCAGTTTTTATCTCTTGTACTTGATTTCAGATACTTCAGGATGAGAATAGAAGCCAAAAAAAGTTTTCTTTTACTACACAATTAATAAATTCACTATTACACATACATTACATATACTAACACTCATGTGCGTTGTATGAAATATGATGGTTGTATCAATTTCATTTATTATTCTAACTAAAGTGAAGACGCACGTAAAGTTTTTTATCCGAAATTCAATTTATATGCTGTTTCGATTTAGAAAGTATTTATTATTAATTGTTCGGTTTGTGTGATATACAAACGTTGACTCCCATTTTGTCACAAACTTTCACACTTCGAAGGGTTGGACTGTTGAAAAACCCCGAAACACGATTTCATTAATTACGTCGAAGTTTCAAATAAATCTGACTCCAGAAATATTATATCTGATACAAACTTTGGCACCCCTTCTCATACTTTCAGAAGCTGAATTTATAGAAATCTTTAAACAACGCTTGTTATATGAAATTAACATTATCCACAAATTTCTATTTTGAGTCTTTGGGTAGGGCGATGAAGAGTCTGCCTAGTTATTGATTTTTTATATATAAAGAATCTATTTGTACAAAAAGTATAGAATATTATATATCTGGACAACTTAATCTTCATTATCGAAATAAATTGTTATGGGAAAAGATATTGAAATAGATGTAGAGAAATCATATAAATACGGAATTTTTAAACAAGAGAAATGTTTATATGTATTAAATTATATATATATCAAAAGAAGTCCCGTAGTATAAATACTTAACTATACATTTACTCGTATTGGTTTACTTTTACAGACAGACCCTCATATATACATACACATACACACAAATACAGGTAGTTAACCTTTCGTTTAACGCGTGATGCGTAAAGTGTAACGAACATCTTTCTCAATTGTGAATAAAGAAGATTTGTTTTAAAAATAATTGAATATGTACAAATAAAATAGTATGAATATTCTCACCGGTAAGAGTTCTCCTCAGTATTTATAGCATACTTTTTAGTTGGCAATACCATCACGTTGTCATAAACCCAATAAGAGATCGCCCGCGGATGCGCCTCAGTGTGGCAGTCAACCGTGACGTCAGTGCCAGCGGGAGCACCGACCAATTGATTTGGGACCCAAATCATCGGGGAAACTGCGAATAAAACTTAATCTCAGCTTAAAATTATATTGTTTGAAGGGTTGTAATGAGAATTGACCGTGAGTTATATCATCATTACATGGTATAAAACAAAGTCCTCTACCGCGTCTGTCTGTCTGTCTGTTCGCGATAAACTCAAAAACTACTAAACGGATTTTCATGCGGTTTTTACCAGTGGATAAAGTGATTCATGAGGAAGGTTTTCCTATATTTGTCAATGATTTTTGATGATTTGATTATGATTTTTTTTATAACCAAGGCGGGACAATGTCTGCCGGGCCCGCAAGTTAACAACTAAAAGTTGTTTTGTTTAAATTCGGTTTATAGTAACTGCATATTGTTTGCATAGAAAGGGTATACATATTCTTTAAACATGAAAATATTCATAGCTCTATAAAAGTTATCACTCCTGATATATTTCAAATGATCGTAAACAAAATATTGTGGTGAATTTTTTCTAAAGCCTCCGTCTGTACGGACATAAATAGCTCAGGATCAACAGATTCAGTAAAAAGTTCACCAAACTAAAGTCAAATAAATCTTGAAAGGATTTTCATGCTGCGAGAACGGTCGCATCTGAAGCGAATTTATCTTTAGAAAATAAAATTCAAAAGCAAAGATAAACAAAATAAGATGAAAATTATTTCGCTCGGGATGGAAAATGAATGCGAATTCTGAATAGAAGTTCAAAAGGACGACGTCCTTATATAATAATTGTATGAGTTATGTTAACATTCACAGTATTATGAATACTTTAGATTCTGACATTTAAGATAATTTACTAGAAGAAAAATCATACCAGAAAATTGTACAAGAATTTACTAATACCAACATTGTATGTATGGGAATGCAACAGGTTAATGTTAATTATCAAAAATATCAGTACTTATTATAAAACAAAGTCCTCTGCCACATCTGTCTGTTCGTGATAAACTCAAAAACTACTGAACGGATTTTCATGCGGTTTTCACCAGCAGATTAAAGTGATTCATGAGAAAGGTTTAGTTATATAATTTTTCCAGGATTTCTGTAAATTGGCTGAAATATAACGATAATTGTTGGAAATACCGGAAAAACTTAAGCCATATTTGTGTGTGCTTCAGTGCATTCAAAAATGGTTTAGATTCACAGTTGAACCCAGTAGGTGGTGCTGTCTGCTCTAGTGTTTTTTAAATATCGGGGCGGGACAACGCCCGTGCGGCCCGCTAGTTTATAATATAAGTAATATTAAAAATGTGAATGCCTTAACTATTCAACCGAACATCATGAAATTTAGCATATACGTTGCTTGGGGTTCAGAAAAACAAATAGGATGCCTTTCATCCAGAAAAATATACTGTTCCCGACGGATAGGTCTACACTAACGCTAGCGAAGCCGCGAGCAAAAACCAGTTTAATGCAAATACACAAGAATATCTATAAATATAACAGTCCGTTTCTTTGACACGTTTCTAATAATTTTATACACTTGAAGGAACACAATCTCTTCGTCATTCAACAGATTTTTTTTTCCACCAGATTTGGCAATTATGTAAAAATATCAAAATGTCGTGGAGACAAAATTATAAACTGTTAAAAGAGGAGAACCTTTAAAAAGATTTTTACTTTCACTACTATTTTGATTTGTTATAGCAGCTGACAGAGTAAAATCCAAGATGGAAGCGATAATTTAAAGATAATATTTTTGTTCATCCACGTTGTATGTTTTAACCGCGAAGATTTTGTTGAATTACAATGTGAAAGACTTACGCGTATTAACTAATAAAGTTTACGGATTTTTACATGTATTCTTCGACAATAATCTAAATTAAGATCGTTTATACAATATCTGAGTATAATAAGCCATGCAGTAATTAGTCAGTTACATTAATATGTAGGTTTAGCTTCCTTGGCGTCTCTTAATTCATATTACAGAAGTAAATGACCCAAATTATTACCAGTAATATACTCAGAGAAGGTCATGGTGGCAAGGGGGTAAGGTCAAGTTACGGCACTTCTGGAATACTGAATCGATATTTGCAGTTTTCAAGTTCCATATGTATTGATGATTCTTTAGGAATTCATATATATTTACAAATTAAATTGGTAACACTATTCGCTGACGGTGAAGGAAAACATTGTGAAGAAACCTGATCTTGGGAATATTCTTGTAGTTAGCACCTTATGAGGATAAATCTATCTTATTTATCTGCCTTTGAAATTGTCAATACGTCGTGGTGATTGTGCATGTACTTTCTTTCGGGAAGAGTTAATAAGCCCAGTAGTGGGATTCTTAAAGGTTCTCATTACAATTTTTTTCATTTATGATTTATAAGCAAACATTGGATTACAGTTAAAGCGATGCGATGGCTGTAGAAACATTTCGTGAAGCAATTTCATTTCAGTGTAACAAGATGTTATATACAATATTTTTTTCTTTTTAGTTGATGATTTTTAATGAACACGTGTTTTTATAAACTTACTTTTTTACTTTACTCAAGCAATGGAAATACAAAAATATTTAATTATCATAGGTTTCAATAAAATTATACAGGGACAAAATTTGCGTCACTTAACAATATTACAAATGGGTGGTTCCCGCTCAAATTACGAGACCGCCATTTTATCTCGACACGATAATGTAGTCGTTTGAACATAAAAATGGTAACTTTATAAATATTTTAAAACGTCGTTGAATATTAAATCGTATCACCGGGCACAAGTAATATTCCTTGTGAAAATTGCCATCATAAACTCTCAGAAATGTGAATTACGTTCTCAAAGTGTGGATTTTATTATCTCGGGAGTGTTATGTGAAAAATCGTCGGTCGCGTTCGTTGTGGCTCGTTCGAGAAACTTCGGTTCGTTCCATCATTATTGAAAGTTTATAAATTGCTTGCTGTGAGTTTCTCTGCTCTCCTATCTTGTTGCTTATGATTGATAGCATTGCAACTTTTGGATGTTTGAGTGTACCTGTCAAAAACTATAAAATATATTCATAATAACCCAACGCGTAATAGCGAATTAAATAAAATATGTATTTTTACATACATACACACATACATACGTACGGATATTTTAAATAACTACACTGAAATTCAATAGAACAGAAGTGAACCTAAAATAATTGTTAATGTATCAACTATGTTACTATGTATTTATTTTTAATACTTTATAGGTATTAGTGTTTAACCACAATGCCATCTGATGTTAAATAAGGATATGGTTTAGGATGATAAACACGGTAAACCTTGAGGCAACTGGTTCTCCAGGGCAACTGACGGAACACAGTAGCAAGTGCTCGGTCACAGGTTTTGAACCTGAGGGTGGTAGCTAGCCAGGTAGATTTAGAAAAAGCACTACCACCACGCGATGTATCAACGTGAGGTACTCTGACTGGTTTCTTACTGTGTGATGATCGAATCTACGACTTTTCATCACTACACAAAATTATGTAGCGCAATAGCAGATAATTACTGACTATTTGTTGTAAAAGCAAATGATCTCATTCGGTTCGCTCTCGTAAATTTTCATTTCATTTTTGATATCAGTGATATTGTTTTTTTTTATTAAGTGTAACAAACAGTTTTACCCATAAAATACTTGTAAACAATATTACAAATAAAAAACATAGTTCTTAGAGAACAGTCAGCTCCTCTCTCTATTTTCTTCACGCGCCCTTCTGGCGCGGGGAAACCGTTTCAGGGCTGTGCCCTATACGGTGGGCATTGCTTCGACGCCTGAACGTGTTCAGGCGTGTCGGTTTAGTGAATCAGCCGGCAATGATTGCTTCCTGATTTCTCAGTTATCGTCGGCGCGGCTGCTCGTGTTTTGCCCCGTAAGGCGGATTAGAGCGCGCGCCTGTGGTTTGTAAGTCATCCTTCTCCTGATGCAGTGACCACGGATGTCGGACCCTCTTGTGGGTCGATCGGGCGGTCTTGTGTGCAGAGGCGCGATGTTTCGGAGATGAACATGCGCAGATTCATCTGCCTTTTTAAACATTCTGGTAGCGAGGCTGCTGACGAAGTCGTCGAGGCTTTTTATCTTGAGGTCGCGGGTGATGGTCTTGTTCCTCACGTATCGTGGGGCCCCAACTATCACTCTTAGCGTCATGCTTTGCTGGGCTCGTAATCTGCGCTTAAGGTATTCTGGAACGCAACCGAACCATGTCGGGGCGGCATACGTGAGGCGCGATCTCACGTAGGTTTTGTATATCCCTAGTTTGGTGCGCAGCGAGAGTTTTGACGAGAGCACCGGCCATAGCACTCTCCTCGCTAATTTCGCTCTTGTTATAATGTCTTCTATGTGTTTTTTGAAAGTAAATCCTTTATCAATGGTGATTCCAAGGTATTTAATTTCACTTCTCCATGGTAAAATTTGCCCAGTCAGCTCCGCCAGCCACGGAGTAAGTACGAGAATACAAATAATTTTAGGGTCGTATATAGAATATAATAGACGAATGATAGTTAACTAGTGAGGATAAACTCAAAATACAGTACGAAGTTGAAAAAATGAAATAAAAAAAAATAATGTAGGTGGTAGAGTCACGCTCAAACTATTACTGGTTTCAGCATGAATGGGTCGGCTCGTCCGCAATACTACCACCCGACCCACAGAAACACCGACGAGAAGTAACGGTGCTTGCATTGTTTTGTCTTGTTCGGTCAGTGAGAGCACCGGTGGTCCAACTCCCCTCCCCTCCCTCCCTTCCCCCATCATTCCCCCAAACACAGGCTGGGAATGTACTTGCGACTACCCTAGTTTTGCTAGTGTCTATGGACGGCGGTAATCACTTAACATCCGATGACCCACCTGTTCGTTTGCCTCCTATGGTATAAAAAAAAGATAAAACAGCTGATCCAAGCATTCTAATCATACCACAGTTGAAGACTCAATAATAAAATAAGATATAATTTTAGTTCAAAATACAATACTCTATTTTATGGCTTTTTTAAACAAAGCCGGCGAGTTAGCAAGAAATTTCAATTTCTATAAAATGTTTATTATATAGTTTAGTGATTCTGTATAATGGAGCTCACTCGCCGACATCTATTACAATCAAATTTATTATCTATACATATAATACACATGTAATAAGAAAGTAAATCTAAAGTGTCCGTACTTTTACGATTTTCGTGAGAAAAATTGTTGCAGGTGTCTAGGAATAAGTAATAAAATACATTTCAATTATTTTTAGAAATGTCTGTCTGTCTGTAAGTACATGCATCACTGTTAAAGTATTGGTTCACAATAAAACCGCATAACCATAAAGCATATCCTCGACTAACATTTAGTCTTGGTTTCATTAAAATTGCTTCACTCTATCAAAAGTTATTGTAATTTGAATGACGGCTCGAGGTAAGTACGAGAGAAGAGTAGTAATCTATACAAATATTATAAAGCTTATTTGAGTGGTTGAACGCGCCAACCTCAGCAACCACTGGTCCGATTTGAAAAGTTATTTCAGTGTTATATAGCTTATTTATCGAGGGAGGCTATAGGCTATATCGTCACGCTAAGACAAGTAGGAGCAGAACACCAATGAAGAATATTTCAAATTCGGTTTTTTTTCCTTTTCATAACTTCCGTTGCGTGTTAGCGTTAGCCCATTTTAAATATTCCACGCGGACGAAGTCGCGGAAAGAAGCTAGTGGCAAATTTATATTTGTACTATTATTAGTAACAGGTAAATATAATAGTAATTTAATCAAGGAATATTCTTCTCATCGTAAGAGTATGTAATAAGGATAATTTGTTTAGAAGGACTGAAACAATATATTATTATATAAAGTTTCTAACAATAAAATTATTGTTAATACTCAAATAACTCACATTCAACGTCAACGATGATCCTCTTCGAAACGGAAGGCGGTACAGCGTTCGTTGCTATACAAAGGTAGGCTCCCATTTCGGTCCGACTGATGCGTTGTAAACTCAGCGTGTCTCCCTCGTAAACTGTGACTGCGGTAAATATACGCTATCACTACATGTAATACAATGTCCTCTACAGCGTCTGCCTGTCTGTAAGCAATAAACTCGAAAACTACTCAACGGATTTTCATGCGGTTTTTCATGGTAGATTCACCAGTAGATCGGGTTCAAGGTTTAGGTACAAAATTTGTCAAGGTTTTTTTTAATATCAAGGCAGGACAAGGTCCCTCGGGCCCTCTAGCAGTGTATAAAATACATACTTAGTACTTGTCTGGTTAAGCCATTAGGTTGGTAAGCTTGCATTATATATTAGTCATTGTAAGTTCGCAAAAAATTATGACGGTTATGCACTTTCAAACAATTTGTTAACTCAACTTTTAAAGGATAGAAGAGTGTGTACTGTTTCATATATGTGCAGTTTTGGCGAATCTAATCAATATACTGACAATACGGTTTGACAAATCCCTATGAATGTGTCTTGCCATTGAATGGTTTTATGAATTCATCACTAGATGATGCAAGGCTGTAATTATTGTTGATAAGTTTTATGCTACCATTTATCACGGACACATTCGCAGGCTATTACTAGTTAATTTTTAGTAGCTTGTGACAGAATATATATATTTTTTAATAATTTAAATAAATACATGTTGTAAAGTTTTTATAAGATAATTAAATAAGGTTAATTGTCATTATTGAAAATCTTAAACAATTTGCGAAACGTATTACTTAACGTTCCCAGAGTAATAATAAAATAATTGTTAATATTATGTGAATTAGATAAATGACAGTCCTGGAATTTATCATCGTTACATCACGTGGATCTTGAAGTCTTATCTGAGTACATCATTACATTAATTACAAGTATTCCAGAGAGCCGGTAAAACGTAAAAAAAATATTACATCGCAGGACATCGCTTAAAACCCGCTAAAAATGGTCATAAAAATTAAAAATTCCACGCCAGTACCCGGCGAGCTCGGCACCGCGTCTCTCCGCCATCATAAGCCCAAATGGTTGGCCTGTATTTACAATTAGGAAACATTTTGTGCCCGACGGAGATGAGTGCTATGAATATAATTAGACTACGCTAAAAGAATATTATATTAATAACGAGTACAGAAATTTTGACTTATTTATCGCTAGCTACTAATTCTTCTTAATTTTTTTTAATAATTTCAATAGTTTTGACCTTAAAACTGTTTAAAACCAAGATCGTATTTTCGTCTTTCAATGAAATTCCTGCTAAAATACGTTTTCATCTCCCAAATTTATTCCTACTAGCTAGTTATCCAGTGTCTCCCTTCCAAACAAGTATACGAATTAAGTAAAGCCCTTAATTATCTCCGGCCCTGTCTTACGATATACTATTAAAAGAATAGTACATTACGTTCTGCAGTGATTTTATAAAATAATCATTTACATTAAAAAAAAACTTTTGGGACCAATTTATAAGTCTATAGATAAGGCTGTGTAGTTACTCTATAGTATTCTTTTAACCACACTGAGGAGTAGAGTTCTTGTTTTGTTATATCTTTTGTTTCACACAATTAAAGCCATCGTTCTGATTTTCAAAAGTGCTAATGTCATTTTAAATAATGTAATAATTTGCAATTATATAATATTTGATACTTTTGTTAGAAAGCCTTCAGATTTAATTTTCAATAAGAATAGTTTCGCTTTACACTTTAAGTTATATTAAAACTATTTCAGGATTTTGGACCTACGCGTTTGACCACAATCTTCACTAATATTAAATGTGGATGTGACGGAACATGGTAACACGCCAAACGTAAAGAAACACTGGTACTTAAGTACAGTTGTCAAAACACTAGTAATATACCTTCAACTTGAGACTGGTATATAGTTAGGGTCCAGCATTAAGAAAGGCTTCAGTACCATGCTAAGATTTTATTGTAATATTTTCTTTCATCATTCATTGCAGTTTAATTCCCATAAGGTGTAGTATAAAATCTACCAGAATCTTGTTTAGGATTCCATCTGTATCAAATACAAAAGTGCTGAAGTTAAAGTTTTAATATTTTTGACTCAACATCAGCCTAACCAGAAACTATTTTTTTTCTCAATAGTATCACTTTTAGGTTTTCGTGCGTTGCGCTAACTAACGTTGTGCTCTCTATATGTTCTTAAGTGATATGAGATTCGACCTGCAGTTCGAGAGGCGTTGAAGATCTATTTCGTTGTCTATGTGCGCCACCGAAATGAACAATTCATTGCGTTACAATAATGCGATTAATAAAATTTACTATGGGCCTCCTAAAATTACAAACCATACAAACAAACATTTATGTCATGGTGGAAGGGTTTCTTATAAGCCCAGCTGGCTAGCTACTACCCTCAAGTTGAAAATCCCCAACCAAGCACCTATAGGTGTGTTCCGACAGCTGCACTTGAGAGTCAGTCCCCTCTATGTTTAGTGTGTTTATCGTCTTAGAGCACATCGCCATTTATAACAGATGAGATTGTGGCCAAATGTTAAAATGTATATCGCATGGAAAGTATAACATTTATAAAAAACAGATATAACGAAGTGTAATTTATAAAAGTTCTAAATCTATGACTGAACGTTATTTTGTTAGGATTGGAATAATTTGTAGTACGTTTGTATAATAAATGATATCATTCAAAATGTATCATAAAGATACCGTATAAATTATGAAAAAAAGTTTTCCTCTTCGATCAAATTTCCACTGGCATATTTTGGAATAATATGTACAAATACACATCACGTCGACGGTATTATTTCAAACAGTTGATGAACACTCGTGCAAATTGAAAAGAGTTTAATTAAAATATTTCCCCTTTGCAAATACTGATAGCAGATGGCTGTGGCACCTCCTATGTAGATTTGAAGCATCATTTTCTGATTTATGATTGGATCGCGTTGCATCGTTTGGTGTTTTGTATCTGTGGGATTAGATTTTTTTGAATCTAAAATGATATGGTTATTATTAATTAATTAAGTTTTTTTTAGTTAGTGTTTACCAACTATCTATAATTTACACTGACTCTAACAATGTTTTGTGATTGATTTTTGAATTCATAATGGTACTAGAAAAAGCATCGGTTGTGAACTACTAACGTAAATAATTTTTGAAGTGAAAACTTCTATAGGCACGTTGAGCG
Source organism: Antheraea yamamai (assembly GCA_036509395.1). Classification (NCBI taxonomy): domain Eukaryota; kingdom Metazoa; phylum Arthropoda; class Insecta; order Lepidoptera; family Saturniidae; genus Antheraea; species Antheraea yamamai. The sequence continues at coordinate 311,317 of AP028445.1, forward strand.
GTATTTTCGGCAGTAGATAAATTTATAATTTCGCGTGATAACATGCTAGTCAGCGTGACCAGCCATATTGCGCTTGCGCGGCTAGCGTCAGACTAGATATGTACATGTAATATCGATATTTAGCAGTCATCATACGTTTGTTTGATTAATAGATTTTATGTATTTAATTATTGCCAATAGATATGAAAACTACACTAACGTTAATAATTTCAATAAACAAATTCTAAAATTTAAATATTATCATTCAAACTATAATTAATTTAAAAATGCAAACGAGAACAGAGTTTTGTGTTTTCAGTTTTCACTTCTGTCGGCAGTCCTTATGTCTGCCTCGATTTTTTTTAGATATTAAGGTATATAAAAGCTATAATATATATCTCGGTGTGACGATTGAGATTGTACTATTGACCAGGTGATAGTACTAATGACCTTGTGTTTCTATTGTCTCGTAGTAGATAGGTGATACTAACAATACTTGATTGACGAGATATTTTAAGAGACTGCCAATGATTATATTTCCGCTTGCAAATATTGCACGACTATATCGAGAGGTATACTATTGTATTAGTTCTTTTAGATAGTCGCTTCTATTATTACATTTGAAATGATCTTGGCTGATTGAACGATTAGATTTTATCATATGATCTAATCTTCGGATGACGTCATGATAGATTACGATATACTTTTAGTACTGTTGTTATTTTGGTAAATATATATAAATATTTACAGCAAGCCCTTTATAAAGTAATACTGTTGATTATATGAAACAGTAAAAATAAAGAGACTTCGCCTTGACCACATCAGTCTGAAGTAAAAATTAAAACGTGTGAACAGAACGAGCTGTTGAATGCCGTCGCGCGTCGCGTAATTAAAACGTTCCCTTTTGCGGATAATCGTAACAGATATCTGTGACACTCTTAAACAGGGTGCTCACTGAACTCACTTTTATATTCATTTTGGCTTTAAGTATAACGTCAGCCGTATAAAATGTGTAAATTAATATTTATGGAACAAATAAACAAATTAATTGCATACAAGCTGTGCCCGCGACTCCGTTCGCCTGGAGCCTAATGTATAAAAACGGTGAATACTAAAATCATCTGAATGTATTGAAATGTATTTTATTACTTATTCCAAGAAATCTGCAACAATCTTTTTCACAAAAGTCTAGGAAGTACACATACGTTAGATTTACATTCTTATTATCTGTATAAATTTTGAATAATCTATTGATTCTTTATCAATATTACATAATTCAGTAAATTTATAATTCCATCTGATAAGTGGTTTTGTTTCTAATGACATTTAAAATTAATTTTAACAGTTAAAGAAATAATTAGAGAAACATCGTGGAACTTTTACGATTATTCCAATGATTCTCAACCCTAAAGCAAACGTGAGGGGACATCGGGCAGGGGTCACACACAATTAGCGACAAGTGCTACTCGACGCCGCACGTTAATTCGCGCCCCGTACAAGGAAGTACTCGAATTTAAACTCGATTTTTGGGTATACGTGAAGCACCCGCTGCCCACTCGTATCGCTTAATTTCACACAACTCAGCTTTTCCTGTGCCTTAATTGCGCGATTACTCTTTCGCCTACTGTTCACGGGTTACCTTTGTACTTAGATAATTATGAGGGAAAAGTGGTTTTGTTGTTCAGAACCAGATGGTTCAGATACGTTAGATAACGCAGTATGATTTTTATCGCGCATCTATACAATATTCAAACAAATTGTTTAACAACTGTACTTAATTATTCCTATATCTATTTATACCTGTGTAAAATACGTGCCTATATTATTATGTTTTATGTTATATAATATGAGTAAATAATTTATAAATAACAGCTATAAAAGTCAATTCAAAGTCAAAACTTTTCTGTAAAAGCCCAATAAGGACACTCTATTATAATCTGAAAAATCTATTCAGTAAAACTTTCTTATAAAACACTAGAACACAAAAAAATGGCAAAAATGTTTCAAAATTTAGAAAAACGATTTTATATACTTACCTGGCTAGTCATCAAGGACATATTATAACGATTGAAAGTATTATACTTAAGAACTAATATGCATACTATATATACCGTACTATTCTTTAATTTAGATATATTCTGGGTATTGTTATCGAACGTTAGACTGCGAGCGAAAGTGGTACATGACAAGTGGGCTTGTTGTTCTTTGTGTACCTTCAGCCTTTTACGTCCTAACTTCGTGGAAATATTTGAACTTTTTGAGAGAATTTGGTCGTCTTTGTAAATTTCTTTCAAAATTTAAAACCACTTGTATGTTATTGTTTTATATAATTGTTATAATTGTTATTCGCTCGTCTATATTATAGTATAAATAGTAAATGCTAGCGGTTAATGTTTTGCGAAACACGTATCGTAAACTGTTGCTAATGTTACAGGCAGTAGTTGTACGTTTGGCACTTTGGTAACATCTGCGCCTTGCGGCCTGTTAAAATATATGGCCGGTACACGCGCACTAATTAGTAAACACGGTTTTAGTGTCGGAAAGGAATTTGACCTTTCTGCGGTAACTGCGGTCTTAACTTTCGCTAAATTTATGATAGTGTGAATGATACGACACTTAACACACTTTTTATAAGAATATTTAGAGAATAAAATAAGAAATATTTATTTAACAACTTCATTGTTTCTTAAATAACACATAGACAGTTACAGCGCAATAACGTATTTGAAATAAAAACTTCTTTAACTACGTAGAGATTTTTGGTAGGGGAAGAAATTTATGTGTTCGCGTTACCGATGACCTCGAAATGATGACGTGACGTATTGCTGTTACGTCAGACTAGTGATGTGTACATGTATTATTGATATTTTGTATTAAGCTTCTGCAAACCATCATATTATGTTTAATTAATTAATACACTGTATAAAAATGTGTACAATTAATTCAATACGAATAAAACTGCATATAATCATTGCTCGGAATGTCAATAGATGTGAAAACCAGACTAACATTAATAAACTATCTGTGCCTGCGACTTCGTCCGCATGGAACCTTGTGTAAAAATCAGTGATCAATAAAGTCATCTGAATGTATTAAATCCATTTACTTATCTACTTTTCTCTCGTAGTTACGCCGCGTCGTCATTAAAATGACAATAGCTTTTGATAGAGTGGACCGATTTTAATGAAACGAAAACTAAGTTATTATATATATATGCTTTATGATTTTCTTGGTATGGTTTTATCGTGAACCATTTACTTTAGCAGTGATGCATGTCCATATAAACAGTCAGACAGACAGACATTTCTAATAATGATTGAAATGTATTTTATTACTTATTCCTGGACACCTGCAACAATTGTTTTCACGAAAATCAAAAAAAGTACAGACACGTTAGATTTACATTCTTATTATATGTGTAGATTTATAGATGATGAAATGTACATAATTCAGACTATAATTGATTTAGAAATTCAAAAGAGAACGAATTATTCCATTCTCTTGAGTTTTCATTTCTGTCAGCGGCCCTTGTAACTGCCTAGATTTTTTTAATACTTTACAAGTGTTAGCGTTTGACCACGATCTCACCAGATATCAAATGACGATGGGACCTAAGATGGTAGACACCCTAAACTTAGAATGGACCTGGCTCTCTTATGGAGCTACCGGAACCCATCTATAGCACCTATGTGCTTGGTGACAAAATTTCAACTTGACGGAGACAACTAGCCTGGTGGATATCAGGAAAATCCCTACTACCATCATTCGAATTCACGTTGATCAACGCGGTGTCCGAACACACTAATTACTGAGCCATAATAGCTCCAATTTTCTTAGTGGCTATGTCATTGCCTAATTGCCTGATTAGTTTACGGATCCATGTTAAGAATATTTATTAAGATGAGTTGATTACATAGTTAACTTTTGCTGTCATACCTTTCTTTCGTCTATCGACAGATATCGGCTGGCCATCCTCACGTCGCCACATGATCTTAGGTGTCGGGAAGCCATCAGCTTTGCAGACCAAACTAATATTTTGATTTTCACGAACAGCTACTGCTGATTGAGTGCTTTCTTCGTCCAGGATGTTAGGCGGTACTGTTAAAATAAATATGTGATAACTTCTTAAAATAACGATGGATGAAAAAGATTTTCTTCTAGTTATAGAAGCCTCTTTCGTTTATTAATATTGATATCTAATACATATTAAATGGAGGCAGAATTCATTTCATTTAATATATTTTATGGAGTATTTGATTTAATTGCAAACCACCATTTAAGTTCCTCATGTTTAGTAAGGATAAAATTAAATCTTTACAAGGAAATTAGCAGAGATTCAATTGCAGATTTAATTGCGCAACTTTAACTTGTTCTTAATGTTTGTTTTCTATATCTATGTCTATACATACAATAAACATATAAACCTAACGTATCTGTAATTTTAGATTTTTATGAAAAAAAATTGTTGCAGGTGTATTGGAATAAGCAATAAAATACATTTCAATCATTTTTAGAAATGTCTATCTGTCTATTTGTATGAACACGTATCACTGCTAAAGTACTGCGTTTACGATAAAACCTCACCAAGAATATCATAGAGAATATACTCGAGTAACATTTAATCTTAGTTTCATTAAAATTGGTTCACTCTATCAAAAGTTATTGTCATTTTAATAACGACGCGATTTATGTACGAGAGAAAAGTAGATAAGCAAATGGACTTAATACATTCAGATGATTTTATTAGTCACTGTTTTTTACATTAGGTTCCAGGCGGACGGAGTCACGGGCACAGCTATTCTCAATATAAATGTAGAAATGAGGCAGGCGAGTACAACGTAGTTTGGCGCTATCACCATGGTTTCATCACGATGTTTTCTTTCGTTGAAATCTCAGATTTAATACAAAAACCTACAGATATTTAAATTGACTTTGAATGGATCCTGACGGTATATATGGTAGGTAGGAGTTATATACAGGCAAAATGTTAATGTATGTAAATTAAAAAATAAAAATGGTCGCTTATCGTGAATGAGTATATTTAAGAGTTTGAAGTAATTTCATGAACAAAAATCGATCTACCATAAAAATGCATTAGGGCAACGTACATGTTATTAGCTATGATTTTATTTGAACATATTTTGTTGGGTTCCATTATTATTTCAACAACAATAACATCAATTCTAACACAAAGATTAGCACAAGCCTCGAAAGTCTAAACTGTACCCATGTTAATTATAAAGCTAACAAATAAAAGTAAAAATTCAAAACCTGCACCGTCCAAGTGGCTGTAACAGAGGCTCTTAAGCAGTAAAGGATACATAAAACAACACGAGAAAGTTAAAAAGCTGCAGAAAAAACCCAAAGGTTCGCTTCCACTTAAAACTCGGTGCAAACTGCCGTCGTATAAAAGACTAAGTGTTACCCCTATCGGTGATTTGGGACGACACGCCCACTCCATTTTACGATATACTTTGAAAGAGATATTCTCAAAGTTTACGATATGACGCCCCTTATTACAAACGTTGTGGTTTGTTAAATATAGCAAGTCATTTATATGAATGAGATAGATTAATTTTATATTAAAACGCGATAATTATTAACAGAAAACTTTAATAAAGGGTTAGTCTATTGTGAACGGTTCCTTTACAATCAGCAATTTGTTTAATTGATCACATAAATGTAGCATATATAGTGGGACTTTTATTTTTTGTGAAACGCGAAAAATTGTTGATTTTGCTTAATAAAAAAAGAAGTTCTGTGGTTTTATGAAACCATGATCATGATGCAAGTGAACCTTTTGTTCGGACCTATTTAATTAAAAATTTTAGGAAAAATAATCTATTTAGGGTATTAATGTAACTTAATAAATGTAAAAATAATTGGAAAATGGGAATGATAATGGTAAATCAATAGTAGACAAGATATTAGTGGAATTGAAATTCAACAGGCATAATACGATACTGAATACGTGATAAATACAATCAGTTAGATGATAGACGTATGTTAAAAACTGAGCACAATATTTATTTAAATCGTTTTAAAATCGACCATGGGCTGATCATAATTCTGCTGAGCGCCTTTCACTTTATCCCTACTCCACGGCCGGCTGTAATGCAACATATAATAGATGGAATTAAAAATTTGATGCGATGGAAAAAAGTTTCACTTTATTGTAGAAAGTGCAGAAAATCAACATATAAAAATATTAGAATTATATTTATTATACAGTTTTCTCGTACATATTTAAGTACTTCTTGTTGTCGTTGTTGGTACGCTCACCATAAAACAATAGATTGTCTTGTCATGTTGTGTTGGATTCTCATGATTTTTCTCACTTAACATTGTACTGATATTGTAAATAGATTCATATCACAAATATTGATAAAAATACGCACATAGAAGATGTGAAAATATAATAGATCAGAAAATATTTTTCAATAATCCATTTAACTGAATAGAGTAAAATCATGAAGACCAAATAAAGTTTGGATATTAAAGACAAAAGAAAATATTATCAGACCGGAATTGAAACAGACAGAAATATAAGTACTAAGTGACAACAATATTAATAATTTAGGAATATTATTGTATATAAAAGATAAATGCCGTGACCTAGTTTCGTGAGTACTGAATATTATGTTACAGACGCTACCAGAATTATTTGTAGAAATCGAAATATAATATTAACTATATTAATTTAACTTCTGTTTCGAATTAGTATTGTCTAATACATAGTCACCGTGTAAAGTTAACACAAAATATACCATTGTAAAACTCAAGGACTTACTTGTTTGTTTGATCACAGAACATCATCATATATCATATTTATGTAGTTTAGGATTCTGTGTATATACTTCTAGTATTAATTGCTTCACCGGTTGACAAACGGTGGCCTCTTGCACCCACTGGTCACTAGATACGAGTGTTATCTGACCCAAACGGACCGGAACCTTTTGGCGCACTGCCACATTCGGAGATTCCGCTGTTCGCGATGTATTTAAAATTATATCTTTTAATGAAAATACATATGTTTCATTTTAACTGCGTAATAAAAGTGACGATAAATTCTTACGACTTTTTTTTATCTATGTAACCACTGTTTTATTACGATCATGAACAAAATACGTTTTACATGATATAAACAAATAAGCTCGTTATTTTGATTTGATTGAGTATTTCAGTATTTACACGCTTTCATTTCAGTATTTCTTCTAATTCATGAACAAAACCACGTGAATAAGTATATACAATAACATACGTAGGTAGTAAATTGTCTTTCCTGCTAATAAGTATTATTGAGATTTACACAATAAAAGAATAAAAAAGAATTGAAGATAGCACACAGATAAACTTGAAATAAGTAAATATAAAAATAAACTAGAAAAAAACCTTCAACTCACACTTTAACTAAAGTATAAATAAATAAAAAAAATAGATTTGCGTATTATCTATACAAGTAAATCGAATGAATTATTAAATATTAATTATTAATGTGTTTTTTAAGATTTATTTTATATGAATAGTATTGGGTTTAATGAGCATAGTTTTTATATTATATAACACACTAACGGTTCCACACGCGTCATCTGCAAAGTTATATCATTGTACGGTTTATTTTCTTTGTATATAATTATTGTAAGGTGTTTTTGTGCGTTATGTTTATGTAATTATTGTGCGTTATTTTAGTGTAATTGACTAAAATATATAATTGAAGTGACGGAATTATTTCATTAGTTTAAGCTTAATACTTGACACGTCGTGTTTAACATATTTAGTCCATATAAAAGCTACCACTGTGTTTTCACTATCAAAATTAAATTTATATACTACTGTCATTTTCTTGTAACTTATATCCTAAGGAATTACCGTTTTTTAAATATATTTATTTTTTATTATATTAAGTTTATTTTTAATACCATGATTTATCCAATGACCTAATGTAACAAAACATCCTTAAATTTAGCAAGTACAAGTACCTACCAAGTACCTACAAGTAAACAGAGGAATCACGTAAGTTAGAGAATCGTAGATGCTTTAAAATAATTTCGAATAACTTATTCATATAGGAACAGCAGTATGAAAAAGGCATTATTTTACGACGAACGTAAAATTTACACAGTGACACATCATCAACTATATATATAGTGAAAAATTATTCAAAATGAAATATTGCCCCTGGCCTGTCTTACGTTAATCTAGACTTGATAGACACCTCGAAAATAATACTTTTTCCTGGATGTAAGGTATCCCTGCCAACGTGTATGCAAAATTTAATCGGTTGAGTAGTAATGGTGAAATGTAATAAATACATAAAGTTTCACATTTACAATATTAGTTCAGTTTGGGATAAACTTTTCAATATATGCTGAACTTCTGCATGTTCTTAACTCTTTAATGTGGAGTAACGACGCGCCGTCCGGTCACAATGTCGTCAAAGATATCTTTTCAAATATTAAGGGAAAGTAATTAAAGTTTTCAAGTCTGTTAAGGTATCCGGACGAACGGAATTCATCGATTAACCAGACCGTGATTAAATTTTGCTTCCTTTAAAATCGTTTGATGAATGAGGTGCGATGATTGGCTGTTATTCAGGCTTAAAAATAAGGGTTAAGTGGTCCTTTGAATAGCTCTTTATTTTCGCGTCACCTAAAAATATAACGAAGTGCTATAAGATATTATCAGGATATGTTTACAATAGATCTAATTATCATGATACCTCACGCGTTTCTTGTAAGAAAGATTGTAAAATATGGCAATATTGTGTTAAATAACAAAAGCATATAATAATATAAATAATAATCCACGACTGTTTGCATCATACTATTGGGTATATACGCTTTTTGGAGGGTAGGTATGAGTTCAGTCTCTACGTCACTCCATGACGTATTGAGGATTATTGAAGTCCGAAAATCCACAGTTCTGTATTCGTTTCATAATCTTTTTTTTTTTCAATTTATCAACTCCCTCATCATACGTCTAAGTCAGTGCCGGATGCTGTTCATTCCATCTATTGTTATTATTTTTCCATATATTTCCTACCCGTAGGATAGTCTTTATTATTTTAGACATATTCTTTCATATAAAATTTTTTTCATTATATTATCCGTTTTTCCTCATAGGTTCCTAGGTTCTTGTGTTTGACCACAATCTAACCTAATGTCAAATGGCGATGTCGTCTAAAATGGTAAACTTTTTCCTTCCCTGAGAACTCCGACAGAGTTGCTAGGATTTGAACCTACGACTATCGTCACGGTGTCCGAACATACTAAGCCATCATTGTTTCAATCGCTTTATATAAATTTAACAAAAATGGTACGGATGCATTTGTAAAATATTTTACCGACTCGAAACTCACCCACGACCTGTAGGTACCCAACTTGGCTGATCATCGGATTTGTGTTCACTTGACACATGTAATAGCCCCGGTCTTCTTGCTGGACCTGACTGACGTGGAGGAGCCACGTCATCGCGTTGTCGTGAGAGACGCTGAACCTCGCCAAGCGTGTGATGACGTGACGATGGATTGTAAGTATCATCTGCCGGTCGATGTGGATCCATGCTACCTGGTAACATATGTTAATAGTGAATCAAATCAAATCTAAAATACTTTATTAAATTTAGGCCCCGAGGAGGTGCTTAGGAATGTCAACGCTACCACCGGTTCAGAAAAACAAGAGGCAAGAAACGATTTCGTTTATCTTTTCATAGTATATATTTTTACAAACAAAGATAATTACATTCATTTTTGGTTGATACACAGAGAGGGCGTCATTTCCAGATGTCACGATTGTACACATATTGATTCATCCTATAATAGATAGTCTTTACACATAACAATTGTCGCTTCACATGGTGTCTAAGCACATTCTAAGCTGTCCGGCAATGTGCTTTGGGACTTTGTTATAAAACCTAACACGATTGTATAAAAAACTTTTGATGGTCTTAGTGAGCTTGAAACATGGAATGTGATTAACATCATTATCATTAAATCTTGTTTAATTGCTCGTTTGTGAGTTCACTTTATTCCTCTTATTTTCCTTATCGACTGTATTTTAATTTCCCTAATAATGCTCTTATAAAATATACTCAGAAGATGCTTACATAAATTGTTACATAAGCTAGAAATTTAACTTAACATTAGAATTGTCTCTGGGAAATGGAAGTTCAAGAGTAGTCAATTAAAGCTACAAATTATCCAAATGAATACTATTGCACGTGATTCAGCCTTATACTGATCATTAAGTTAAAAATCTAAATACATATAAACAGGTGATTGTTATGACTCAAAACTAGATTAGTTCTTATTATATGGTTTCAAAAATAATTTTTATTTTCTCGGGAAACGTAAAGGACTATTTTCGTTGAGTTTTGACTGCACCATGCTTACTGTCCGGTACATTGCCGTATAAAAAATTGGCAGATATGTTATCTGTGAGAGAAGCACATCAACTGAATATGCTTTACGTGTGACTATTTTGTGAATTTGCTTTATTGTTCAACTTCACAAATATTTTACTTAAATCTCTTAGAAATCTTTTAAAAATGCTTTAATTTTTTCACTAAAATTTCGCTCGCTCTCACGTTCATAAAATACGGTGCTCTTATTTTTTATTTTCTGTACAGTGAGAACGTTTTGTCCGTAACGTCATAATATCATTTTGAACTTTTTTACGTTCCCTACGTTGTTTAATTTTACTTTTGTAAAAGTTAACGTCATAAAGTGTTTTGTTTCAGCACAAAACATGAACATAATTTTAAAATATATCTATTTTATAACTTGATACGATATTCAGTGATCACTGAAGCTTAGAATGATCTATAGTTTACTATAAAAGGGCTTTGCACTTATGCAAGAACTACAATTTCCTGATATTCTTCGTAATATAAAATTCGATGAAAGAACGACCTATATTAGTGCATGCTATCATTCGTACCTTTAAGTCAGTTCATCATATGTAGTTAAATCAGTGGTATATCTTTTAAACTTTCTAAAGTAATATTGTAACTTTGAAGCCTTATTAATTGATATTGCGATGTAACTTGAAATTCTAAACTGAGAGCTTATACTCAGTTACTATTTTGGGAAAAGGGAATATCTTTAGCCAATACTTTTTAAAATAGCTATAAACTTTGTGAATTGTTATGAATAAATATTTTAGATATTTTAAATACTCAACAGCTTGTAGTTTGATCACTATTTCACTTTATTTTAATCGAACATGAAACCTAAGACGGCAACACGTTACACATAGAAGAACTAGCTGTCAAATGCGGCTAACGAAATAAACTAATGCTCCAAGGATTAGTTAGACAGATCTACATGTAGCTTTAATTCAGTACTAAGTTAAAACATTTATAAAAGATGAAAATTCTTCCTCGACGTTTTTACGCAACTTTACACGAACAGCTCGCGTTACGTTACCCATCACAACTATACGTGTACGTACATTTATAAATTTCTTACCGGAGCCGTATAAAACTACAAACATTGAGCACTTTATTGCTGTAGTTTTAGTGCTCGGGCAGTAACGTTATTTATGTTGGAGTCACAGTCCTATAGCGGACCGAGTCTAGCATAAATTCACTTCCAACTCTATCGGAAATTGAATCCAAACCACACGTGTAGTGACGTCGTATTATATTCAACGTTGCTTTGTGGTTCAGTCTCCCTTATAATTTATCATGCGATTTTCTAAAAAAGCATATCGCATTTATTATGTTAGCACAACTAATCTATATTGTTTCCAAAACACCTCCAACTTTTCGTATTGAAACATATCCATCCAAAGATTGTTCTTAGCAATAAGGCCGGCTTTCTATTAACCAAATAAGCTACAATGTATAAAAAAGATATTAAAAATAAAATAAATAACTATTTTCTGTTATAATTTTACGACTTAACCATTGAACCATTCGTAATTTAGTTTGTCATGGGGGTAGATTGAACAAGAATATTATCTACTTTTTATTTATAAAATATTATAAAACGTGTAGACGAAGTTAAATAAAATATTTAAAGCATAGATTCTATCAAAACTTTAATATTTTGATAAAACAATAATAAAACATCTAAAAACAACCCCAATAAAGATTGTACGTTCCATGTTCTTAGTAATATTTTAAAACGAAGCAAATATTCTGAAATATAATAATAAAATGTTTCAATGACAAAAAAAGCTCATAACATAGAAACGTTAGTGATGCAAGCTTATAGGTGATAAACAAACCTAGCTAACAATTTGGTACCCAAAATGAAACCACAAGATATTGGAAGTAGATAGTCGAGTCAACTGTATTAATATGGTGCACTGTTTAATATAGTAAATATTATTAATATAATTATAGTAATATTGTACCATCACATGCTGCTTTAATATAATACGAAAATTTAGTTGAAGTAAAATTTGCAATGAAATAGTCTTTAGTTGTAACCGCTTGTACACAGTGAACTAGCTACTCTCAATAAGCTGTGGGAGAGTCGGTAAACTGGCTCAACCAAAGTCACTGGTGCTTACTTTGACAAAGTCGCAGCATTAAATTCGAATGTAGAAACGTCTTTAGTGTTGTTAACAATTTTATTTTCGATATTACTTGAGTTAACCGAAAAAAATCATCATGTTAAAAAAAAGTGAAGAATAGATCTTTGTTCACTGCATGTTCCTCCTTTAATTTATTGCTATAATGTATAAAGAGTTATTGTACAAAGAGTTGTTGTCTTATGATAATGCAGACTGCACTGCTTGTTATATAATTTTAAAATTAATATGGAGATACTTTTTGGAATCAATAAATGGTCAGGTATTTGACGTAGAAGATAATACCATACCTCAAGTTTGTGTAACTAAGGAAACAAATTTATGAATTATTTGAATAAGATCGATATATAAGTAGATTTTAAAGTAGAAACAAAAATACAGTAAGTAGTAAAAAAAGTCAAAATAAATAAATTCTGTTTGATAACTCTGTGAAAATTATACAGAAAAGCCTGAAATGATGTGAACTAATTAATTTATAATTATGCGAAATAATGTAGTTCATTAATATTTTCTTTAATTTTATTGCCGCTGGGGTCCTTATATTTGACAGGATAGTGATCATTATACACGACATAAACATTACGAGACATTCTACATCTCCTTAAAGTGTTTTCCGTTAAGGTTGCAGACTGACATTGCATTCGTTTTCAAATCAAATCAAAAATACTTTATTCGATTTAGAGTTTGAGAAGGCACTTATGAAAATCAAAGTTACCACCAAATCAAATCAATACTTTATACAGCTCAGGCCCTAATAAGGCACTTATGAACGTCAAAACTTCCACCGGTTCGGGAAACAACCCAGTCATCGAGAAGAACCGGCAAGAAACTCCATCGGTTACATCTTTTTAACATATATATTTCCAATACCTCACACAATCGTTTTTAGTGGATGCACAGAGACGAGTCAATTCTAGACAACCGTCGTTCACATATTGATCTGATCTGGTTTTGCTAAGTCTAAAACATGGGACGATCAGTTTGTAACAGTTTCTAGCATTAAGATCATGTCGGTCTTTTACTAAATGATGTTTTTTTTTTAGTTTTTACGGACATACATTAAATTATTAAGAATGTATACCGAATTACTGGAACTTCGTTTTGAATGATTCGCGAGGTCCTATATTATATATTGCGCGAACTGCCCGTTTTTGTAATGAAAATATGGTGTCTACCTCAGCAGCCGTCCCTCACAGCAGAATACTGTACGACATTAGGCTATAGAAGCGTAAGCGAAGTATACTAGCCTAGCAGTGGCAATATCTGTAAACTCACGAATCTTGCGTATTGCAAATGCAGCAGAACTTAATCTGCTTGCCAATTTTTTAATGTGACGGCCCCATTGTCATTAATAATCTAGCGTAATTCACAAGAATACAGTATTGTCAACTAACCCCACTAAATTCTCTTCGATATTGATTCTACTATCAACCTGTCTAACATTGGGTAAAGTAAATCTTAAGATAAAGATTAGGGAAAATTCCTTTTATTATACACTGATTAGCTTAGCAAAATTTGCAATTAGCAAAATTATTATATTAGCAAAATATGGTGAAATAGTGACAATTAAGGTCTGTATCACTATTACCGACAATTCCCATATGTCTTCGGTGTGTTTTAAATTTAATTGTTTGAAGGTCGTTATTATTTCATCTGTACCAATAGATGAGAATTTAAATTTTGAATTTGTAGGTGCACTCATATATTTTAAAAGAGCTGCGGCACCCTGGGCTGATAATGTTATACTCTTTGTTATTTGTGAATGTATATGAGTGAGTTAATCTTGGAAAACAGATGCTACCTCTGAACTTTTTGAAATACGTACTCCGTCGACACTTAGATCAAATAAGTTATCATTTATTTTATTTTGTTCCTAATTCTTTATTTATTATATACCAGACGGTCTTATTTCTAGACTCAAGAATTTTATTTTCTAAGAATTTTGCTTTGACAGCTACATAAACACGTTTAAAAACTTTAGAATAATTTCTAACGTAAGCATGAAATGATTCACTATTCGATTCGAATTCGATCTGGTTTAATTTCTCATAATGTATATTCTTACAAAGATAGGTAGTTACATTCGTTTTTGGTGGATGCACAGAGAGGGGCGTCATTTTCAGACGTCACCATCGTTCACATATTGATCCACCGTATAACACCTATAAAATAATTATATTATTTTTATAATCTATATTTATACGGGAACAAAACTACTATTTATATGTATTAAGTCGCTATGTTGCTTATTTTATAGTAATTTAGTTTAATTGCAAGATAGAAGCTCTCTGAAAATAGCGAATGAACTTTTCAGTTTCGGTCAGTATTTCGGTATTCGTTCCCACAATACAAGCCGCAGACGTGACGCGGTGCCGCACTGCGCACGACACAATATTCAATACGGTGCATATTTTACGAGAGTCGTCCCGCACTATATCTGTTTTGTGTACTTTCCTATCTGAATACGAAATTCGATGCGATCGGAACCAGATCGTTTACCATGCTCCCTTCTTTGTTTATTCATTAAAATTGCTTCGGAAGATCTTCGAAGTTTACATTTTTATATACTTGTTTATTTTTACGCCCCGACACTACGCTGATATTTAGATTCTTTAATTATATACAGCAGATCTTCTCAGACTTTATTTTTCATATACCACTTTAAAAAATTTAACTGGTTCCGATGGACCCCCTTCAGCTACATTTCTACCATATTCCCAAAACTCGACAAAAAATGTGAAGATTAGATCTAGCTATGGAAATTTACAAGTCTCGACACGTGGTACTCAATATGGAATTTGCAAGTCTTTACAAGTAACAGTAGCTGAGCTTCTTTAAATATTATCTGCCTACATTAATAGGTAGAAGTCAAACCAATATTTTAATACTTCATATATCGAAAGCAGATAAATTTTCGTGAAGCCCCGTTTACGAATTGTGAACTCCCATTTTTTTTATCACGTCTTCGTAGACCCACGTCGAGTCTCCCGTGGATCCCTGGGGGCCCACCTGGACAACTTTGGGAACTATGGATATGCAGCATAACACTCCTTTGGAATTTAACCTAGTGGATATGTTTCAAAGTGTTTAAAGAAGACAACTTTATAAATAGTCTAGTCAACAAGTTCAAAAACGTGAAAAATAGAGATAAAGGTCCTAAAAATATGAGCGATGGCTCATTCGATTCGGAATCACCTCTAGAAAAATGTTTTTGAAGGATTTTGGTGCAGGTTAAAAATTGCAATTGTTATAGATAAGATGAAAAAAAAATGATATTTCGTTTTTTGTTAATAACTTGAAAAATATTAACATTTAAGCAATTTTGAAAAAAGCTCGTTAAAGAGGAGGAAATTTCCAATAAAAAAGTCCTAACTCCCGGAACTCTATCTCCATTATATATAATTTTAATCAGACGTTGAAAATAGGGCTCCGCGCGGCTGTTACAGCATGCGCACGCCGCCGCTAAAGAGAGTTTAGCAATAAAAATATTTTTTTTATAACATAAAATGTGATTTTAAAAATTTGAAAAATTCTAGTATCTTCTTAACACTTGAAAGAATCGAGCCCTGAAGAAAAAAAAGTTTAATCATCATTTTTCAAAAAGTTATTCAATTGTTAACTAACAAATTTTTTCCCAATCTCCATTGGCATAAACAATGGAATGAAAGGTATAAATAATTGGCCTATAAATTTTAAACTTCGTGGAGCCCTTTTGATATATGTACTTTATAAGATCCTGCGGTTAATTTTCATTAAAGTTAATTAATTTGTTAATTATGATTTTTTATAACTATTGAAAAATTAAAAATCTAAAAAATGTTGATAAAAAATTTTCAACGTGAAAACAGGCATAGCTAAATATTAATTGAAAAAAAAAATTTTATCAACATTTTTTAGATTTTTAATTTTTCAATAGTTATAAAAAATCATAATTAACAAATTAATTAACTTTAATGAAAATTAACCGCAGGATCTTATAAAGTACATATATCAAAAGGGCTCCACGAAGTTTAAAATTTATAGGCCAATTATTTATACCTTTCATTCCATTGTTTATGCCAATGGAGATTGGGAAAAAATTTGTTAGTTAACAATTGAATAACTTTTTGAAAAATGATGATTAAACTTTTTTTTCTTCAGGGCTCGATTCTTTCAAGTGTTAAGAAGATACTAGAATTTTTTCAAATTTTTAAAATCACATTTTATGTTATAAAAAAATTATTTTTATTGCTAAACTCTCTTTAGCGGCGGCGTGCGCATGCTGTAACAGCCGCGCGGAGCCCTATTTTCAACGTCTGATTAAAATTATATATAATGGAGATAGAGTTCCGGGAGTTAGGACTTTTTTATTGGAAATTTCCTCCTCTTTAACGAGCTTTTTTCAAAATTGCTTAAATGTTAATATTTTTCAAGTTATCAACAAAAAACGAATAATCATTTTTTTTTCATCTTATTTTGTTAATAACAATTGCAATTTTTAACCTGCACCAAAATCCTTCAAAAACATTTTTCTAGAGGTGATTCCGAATCGAATGAGCCATCGCTCATATTTTTAGGACCTTTATCTCTATTTTTCACGTTTTTGAACTTGTTGACTAGACTAAAAGTTTTAATCAGGTCTGTCTAATCGCAATAAAACTTTTGGATTTTAAAAGAATTGCTTTTCTTATATACTATATCAGAAATCAGGCAGGGCTACTTACTTGTAGAGTAACAAACGGACACGACTCGGCAAAGGTACAGCTGGCCTATTTTTCAAGTTATCCAGTGTGTGTTGTATAAAGTGGTTATCGATATTAGTTGATATAGAGGCAAAGTATATTTTTATCCTCATAGTAATGTAGCTAGAATAAATTTGTCTTAGAAGCAAATACTCAGATCGACTGTGCCTTCTGTGATATTACTAATGGTTCATGGTCCGCTTAGTTGGAAATTTACATTACAGTCTGTTGTGATTAAAAAATCGCATTTTACACTTTCGGAGCTACCACAAAGGTAAAGAAAATAGAAATGGCAACATTTTCGTGCTGAAATACTCAGGATGTTTGTGATGGAATTTAATTAAGAGCATGTCACTTTGACATCGCGTTTCGAAAGCAACCAACGATGGTTCTACCGAGTATGGTTTATTGTAAAAAATGCGTGGGGTATCCTTCGGAATTTGACTATCATTGAATTCTAAATATATTCTATTCCTTGTAGAATTAATGAAATTTGTAATAGGTATACTTTAACCTGGTTTCGTTACATATTTACTTGAAAAATAAATTGTTCATTTTCATATAATAGTATTTACCATTAGCATAAGAGCTAATAGTATCGTACCAATATCAGATACTACATCTTGAGCTGCTTTCCGTTCGTTGGTTGAACAGTTGAATTCTGCATAAGTAACTATTTGATCAGGAAATAATCAGGCAGCGCAAGCTTGTAAAATTAGCTAACTCAACATAATTAATGCTTACTTTGTCTATAGGTATATAGGTATCATCGTGTCGTTATTGTATTAGATAATTATACTAACTTTCTTTATAGAATATTCTGATTGTGCTGAAGTATTAAAGTAAGTTATGAAGTTATAAGAACATAAGAAATAAGAAAAATACATAAGAAAAAATAATGTTCGTACATGTTTATAAATGGGAAAGGACTGCTAGTAACCCAAGATCAGCGAGCAGTTGATTAAAGTTTTTTGTTATGTCCATTTCTTAGCAAAGTGAGTTAGCAGAAGCTAATTACCTTGTATTCAGAATATGTTAGTTAATATAAATACTACCACAATAATGTTACCAAACTTTTTTCGTTTTCAGCGATCCATTCTTTTCTTCGGCTGTATTGTTATGGTATAATTGTATTTATTAAACCATTCAATTGAATTTGATTAAGGTTATGAATAGATTTATGTCCTTTGTCTTTTGCAAAGTTTCGTTCTAGTATTTAGAAATAATTTATATTCTATCTTTATTAACAATGTTATGTATGGAGGACAATGAATAATAATATGTTAAATCTTGTTTGTCAATTTTATCGAAATTAAAATATGTGTTTACCAGCTATATTATATAGTTAGCTATTCCTGTTTTTAGGAATTTTCAGTTCAATATTTCCAGAATCAATGCTCCGTGTAACATGTCCTATATTATAAATACCAAGACGCCGTCTGCACTGAAGAACTCTTTTGCTACGACATGTGGTGTAGCGTGCATTGTACATACTCGAAGTGTAGATTGCTCCTTTATGTACGTATTTCAATCCAAAAGACTCGAAAATTTATATAATAATGTTAAAGAATATACTTGGTAATTTGGATTATATAAGCACGTTAGTACGTTTTAAAAATAAAATACATTAGACATTATTATAACGTACTAGCGGGCCCCGCGGACGTTGTTTTGCCTTGATAATAAAAAAACCTTAAATTCAACCACAGCTCCACCTACCGGCTGCAACTATGAATATAAACAATTCTTGAATCCACCTGAATACTCATAAAAAATTTCATCAACATCTTTCCAGCTGTATAAGAAGATAAAGTAATATAAGTTACAAAGATAATGTGGGAAAACATGTCCGTCTGTCTAGCTTCTACCTAGAAGTTGATAATCTGTCACTAAGCCTGTGTAAGTACATTGCGGCAGTTGCACTTGAGAGCCAGTTAAAAAGAACTGGTAGATAACTGTTGTTTTAAATGACTATTGTAATTTTATATATTTAAATTAGGATTCATAAACGTAGATTAACCTATCTATTATTTATGTAATTTAATCTAATACTTCGTACCCAGTATTATTAATAAAGCATTGATTAACATTGAAAATCTTAAACTGTAATAACGTTTCGAAACCGGAATTAAACTCGATAAATCAATTTCGACCCGGCCGTGGGGTCTATTAACGGCGATTCCGAAATTTGTGATTAAGTGGCATCATAATTTATCTGTTCTAGTTGCCGGTTTGTAATAAAGTGTCGCCGGCTGGTACTCCAGTACTAGAGTACCGGCACTCACCTACACTCTATTAGCACTTTACGGGTGAGTTACGGCTTGTGAGAAGAGAGACTTTGTCGAAGGTGCATTATTTGATTCTTCAATATTTTGTATTCCACATTACATATATGTTTTTTTTACAAGTCTATATAAAGTTGGAATATTATGTAGGTATATAGAATATATCCAAAAATGGTATTAAGGTTAAAAATGCGAGGTCATGAAATTCCATGTTCTTCTTTGGTACCCATCGATGTTTCTATGGATAAATAAAAAAATTAAATTAATTGTCATTGTATGTTTTCGAAATATCTATTTGACATTTTCTAGATTTCCGCCATAATTTTCAGTCATATAATGATTAGACCTATTACCTATTCTGATCCGATACCGTTTTATTGGCGTATCAACTAACTATATAATAGGTAATTTAATAGGTGGTAGAGCCACACTGAAGCTATTACTGGTTTCAGCATGAATGGGTCGACTCGCCCGGGGTATGTATGTAAGGACGTGAAGTGAATAGTGCTTGTATTCTTGCGTTTCGTTCGATCAGTGAGAGTGCCGGGGGCGCACTTCCCCTCTTCCCCCGCCATCTCCCCTCCCCTACTCCTCTTTCCCTATTCCCCCCTCTCCTAAACACAGGTTGGCAACGCACTTGCGACTCCCCTGGTGTTGCAGATGTCTATGGATGGTGGTGATCACTTAACATCAGGTGACCCAACTGGCCGTTTGCCTCCTATGATATAAAAAATGATATCTGGCAGGGCGCATAATAAGTTTGGGAGTATCGTTATAAAATAATTACCTAAATCTATTTTTCTAATGTAAATGTTGTGCTTGTCCCTCACAATTAACATTTTCCAAGTTTTCAGAGCTACTAAAGCATCTAAAATATATTACGAGCTATATATATAAAGAAAGTTTTTATGGAAATATTAATTCTAAGTCACTTTTGTAAATATTAAGATTTGGTTATTGATATGAACTTTTTCAGTCACGGATCCTAAATTAAGAAATGATATATATAGAATACACTAAGTTATTGCATTTTTTTAACTTATATGTAACCAGCTGTACCCGCAGCTCCTCACGCGTTTTTCTAATTTTTATTAAAGAAATATAAAATTGTGAGACCATATACAATTATAGAAATGCTCTTTAAAACAATTGTAAGTACGACAAGCACGCCCCTTACAATAAAATGTAACGTATACATTGGATATATAAATACTAACATGTGACAAATGAGGTTTATTATCAGCAACATATTTGGAACCTTAACTCACCATATTCCCTCAGTGCTCACTTACACTGGACTTAAAGATAGATAATTATATAATATGCCCATATTATCAATAAGTAATACGTTTCTGGTCTAATAGCTTACTAGAAAGACCCCTTCTATCTTTAAAATTACTATTAATAATTATAATTTTGAATTGTAAACAATGAATGAGCTGACGTCTTGAAATCCTGTATAAATAAATATAAATCAAGATATAACACGTTATATCTATCTAAGCAGTTTTTAACATTTGACAATTTAAATAAAATAAAATGTCCGCCAAAATGACGAAAAAGACAATATAATTTAGAATACATACATACAGATATATGAATTTCAATTATATTTATTCTTGGAATCCAGTACAACGTACGTCTTACGCACATGTTTACAGTGCACGACATATTTTCGGTAAATTTCATACGGACGAAGTCACGGGTAAAAGTTAATCTAAAATAGAATAACCTAAATTACTTTTATTACGGTCAAGTATTTGCCAGTGAAAGTCCCGTGAAATAGGTCCAATCGTTCGTTTTGGAGATAACATTGCGGGCAAAGCCACGATTAACAGCTGGTTTAAATTAAAATATACTAAATTACTTTTTATAATATCTGTTATATGCCTGTGAAAATCCTGTATACATCGGTCGAATCATTTTGGAGATAGCAGTGCGGGTGAATCCACGGTTATCAACTAGTCTAAATTAAAATAGATTAACTTAATTTTTATATTGTCCACTATCTGCCGGTGAAAGCCCCGTGAAAATCGGTCCAACCGTTTTGGAGATAGCATTGCGGACAAAGCCGCAGTTAACAGCTAGTCTAATTTAAAGTAGCCTAAGTAACCCGCTATAATTTTTTCTCTCTGCCAGTGAAATTTTAATTGAAATCAGTGCAGCCGTTTCGGAGATTACCCGGAACAAACAGACTGAGAGACAGACCTACAAAAATTTTAAAAATTGCATTTTTGTTATCTGTTGTATGTATACTTTCACACCCAATCAATAAAACAATGTTATTTTGATATTACATACAGACACTTCATTTTTATTATATGTATAGAAGACTAGCTGTCCCCCGCGGCTCCGCACGCGTTTTTTTAAATGTATTAAATAACTATGGTGTCATAGTTACAAATGTTTTTGAAAAAGCATTTCTGTAATGTACACACCTACTTACAATTTTACATTACGCCATCTACTGTAACATGTAACGTGTACATTAGATATGTGAATACGAATAATATATCGAATGGGATGGGATTTATCATCAACAACATACCTGGAACTTTAACCTACTATATACCACCCTCAGTGCTCATTAACACTATATAAGAAAGTAATGAATTTTAAACTATACATTATCGAACAATATATGTTAAATTATTTATTATATAGACATAACATGCCCATATTGTCGATATAATTGTATTATTCTTATACGTTGCTATAATTACTGAGTTATGTAGATGCAAACGCGGTAAATAAAACAAAGTGGCCGCCAAATTGACCAAAATGATAATATAATTCAAATTACATACATTTATTCTTGGAGTCCAGTACAGCGCATGTCTCACGCGCTTGTTTACAGTAAACAAACTATTTTTATTAAATTCACACGAACGAATGCACAGGTAACAGTTCATCACTTCATAGTGTAAAACAAAGTCCTCTGGTCTGTCTGTTTGTCTGTTCGCGATGAAGTCAAAAACTACAGAACGGATCTTCATGTCGTTTTCACCAATAGGTAGAACGGTTCATGGGGAAGGTTTAGGTATAATTTGTCAAGGTTTTCTTTTTATTACCAGGGCGGGACAACGTCTGTCGAGCCCGCTAGCTTAAACTAAAATAGCTCACTAGCTAGTTATCTGCCAGTGAAAGTCCCGTGAAAATCAGTATCGGATATTCTACTGCGGCCGAAGGCGAATAAAAAATCAAAATTACTTTTTATAAGGTCTGCTATCTACCAGTGAATATCCCGTGATAATCAGTTCAACCATTTTAGAAATAGCAATGCGGACGAATCCGCGGACACATAAAATAAAATATGTCAACCTCTATAATTTCGGCTATCTGCCAGTAAAATTCCCGTTAAAATAAGTCCAGCCGTTTTGGAGATTACCCGGAACTAACAAACAAACAAACAGGCAAAATATAATAATATAAAAATATCGGCCGAATATCAAAACCTTTTTGTTTTGTTATTTGTAGTTATATACATTCACCAAAAAGTTATTAATTATTTTTACATACACACACTTTATTTTTATACTACGTAATAAATGCAAATAAAAAATTGGAATCAAAACTAACATAGAATAAACTTTTTGAATAGGAACACAAAATAATATTTGAAAACGTTTGCGATAGAAACTTACCACGTTACCATGGCAACGTATATAATACTAACGCTAACTCGAAGCAATCAAAACGAAAAAAGTGTCCGATTTTGAAACCACACTTTATTTTTATAATACGTAATAGAAAACATATAAAAAATTGAAAGTAAAAGTAGAATAAACTTTTTGCATAGGAAAACAAAATAAACTTTGAAAATGTTTGCGATAGAAACTTACCACGTTACCATGGCAACGTATATAATACTAACGTTAACGACATCTCTCAAAAGGAAAAAAAGTGCCCGATTTTGAAACATTCTTCATTGGAGCTCCGCTCCTATTGGTCTTAACGTGATGATATATAGCCTAAAGCCTTCCTCGATAAATGAGCTATCTAAAATCGAAGGATTTTCTCAAATCGGACTGGTAGTTCTTGAGATCATAGCGTTCAACCAAACAAACAAACTCTTCAGCTTTATATATTAGTATAGATTAAATTTCGCAATGTATAGTCCGCACTGTAGTACTCAATATTGCTAATAGAAAATCCGATTCCAGGATTACTAAAAATGTTTCCAAATAGTTGACCGTGGAATTTAAATATTGTATTCTTAATAGAGAAATTGCATATAATAATGTAGTTACTTATTTAAAATAATAATATGTAAGTTATGTTAAGGTACAGCTAATGTATTCCACAAACCCTAACACCATAATCCTTCAGCTAATCACATAGACGGGCACGTGCTCGAACAAGCAAAGCGCATAACTCTCACAAACTTGTCACTTGCGAATCTCTAAGCTTCTTTCCTTGCTTCCTTTTTATTTCCCCCCTCCTTTATTTCTCCACCACACGTACTTAACAGTTTCGTGTACCGGCGAGACCTTCACTCGTGTTATTTGTATGTTCAATGTATAGCGGGAAATGTTTGATGTTAAGGATTTGGAAAAACAGTCGTAATGTGAATAAAGGTGAGTTCTGAGGTACGTATAATGTGGCATGTAGGGTTGCTCACTTTTTTACTACCTTTACGTATAGCTTTTTGTTTTGTATACGTAAATAGAATTACAATCATGGTAATTCTAGAAGTTCAAAAAGTTTTTGACGTCTTCGAGGACGTTTGGTCATTACAATCTTTCTGGCAAATGGAATATAATTTGGGAATAGTAAAACATATTTAAAAATCAAGCATTTAAATATAACTGAAATTCATTAATTTCTCTCTGCGCTTTAAAGCGTTTGGCAGAAATTGTGGTCAGCGGAAAGTGTCTAACGTTACTGGGTAATATCTAAAGTTGTACTTTAGAGTGATATTTTACAAAACATATATAAAAATCAGCCACTCAAATTTAAGTAAAGTGGCTATCATTTTTACATACGTAATACATTTGTCACAGACTCAACTTTGTGAGTGTGCAAGTGTTCTAAGTACATGAAACACTACTCAGACCGTAAGGTTTCATTTATTTAAAAAGATCTTAATCTATTATGTAAAATCCCCGCAAAACTTTTTGTCCACTCTGAATATAGTTGCGAAGAACAAAAATGTATGTATAAATACCATCGAGACAACTTAACTATTAACAAATGTCAATTCTAGATTCCTATAATAATATTTTGACTTTGTTTTGTATTGAACTGTTGACTGGTAATTTACCAGCCAGCCGGAACATATGGCTATAGTCAGCAAGGCTAAAAATATTTGTACGGGGATTGTGAGATACCTTACTTTTCTGATTTGGTATATTGCTACCCTCGAATATAGATTTGTTTAGAATTAAATACATTTTTGTCTATTTCTCTGTATATCTGGATTTAATCGGATAATGATTTGCCCGAATGTTATAAAATGTTGTATACGCCATCATCTTTCAATTGATAAGAATTGTCAATAATATCTTTCTCTTGGTCATGTGGCCTATCTTTACTTGCTTATTATAGTATGCTTCGTTTGAAATAAGTCAATCACGTTAAAGATTGTTCACTTTTACGCACAATTAATATTCATAAGTAAGATGAAAGATGCGGACGTCTCATAAGACATGATTCCGTAGCTTAGTGTAAATGTTTACACACGCTACACCAAACATTTGCCTACGAGGTTGTTATAATGTTTGCTTATTGTTATCTCTACGAACCATAACTTAAACTGAACCTGACTTCGTTTCTGAAGAGTTTATAAACACTTAGGTTTACTTATAGGTAACAGATAGGCAAATATTCCTGTTTTTGAACGCCTCGAGCTTGCGTGTTACTAAGCATACTATTTATGTAAAAAATGAGGTTTTTTTAATTTTTAACTAAATAAATTTGTAGCTATTTTAATGTGATCGCATCGCAGTGAATTCATTTTATTATCACTATTATAAAATCTAACATCTAACCTAAATAACTATTACTAGTCTTATTAAGTCTGAATCACATAATGGCTATTATTCGTGGTTATTCTGGTATTAAAATCAGGCGTGGCTTTTACAAGAAATACATTTTTCTCACGACGACTCTTATATATTCCAAATAGAAGTTACTAAAAATAAACTAACCAATTTATTAATAAGATCTTCGCCTTTCGTACGGAATGCCCACACAAAAACTTTCGGCCTATTTGAATGGCTTAATATTCGGTGATACGACTAGTCAATCATCCATATGACAAATAGCAGTGATGTAAGAAATGTTCTATGCTTGCTTAAAACAAAGATTTGGATAAGATCAAATCATACAGTTTAAATGGATGTGTTATAATTTTTTAGGTGGTAGAGCGATGCTGAAGCTATTACATGTTTCAGCAGGAATGGGTCGACTCGCCCGTGGTAGTACCACCATCTCACATAAAATCGACGTGAAGTAACAGTGCTTGCATTGTTGCGTTTCGTTCGGTCAGTGAGAGCGCCGGAGGCCCACCTCCCATCCCCTCCTTTCTCCTCTCCCCCTCCCTACCTTTCCCCCAACCACAGGCTGGCAACGCACTTGCGGCTCCCCTAGTGTTGCTAGGGTCTATAGACGGTGGTGATCTCTTAACATCAGGTGACCTGTTCGTTTGCATCCTATGATATAAAAAAAATCTATAGCAGTCGGTGCTACAGTTTTCTGTCACTAAACTAATTTAAAGCGCCATCTATTCGAGACTGATCAAACTTACAATAATTAACATTGACAATCATTTAATTTGTGATTAAATATGTTGAGGCAATTAATCGAAATATAAATTATGCTATCTCTCAAGTTGGACCAAATTATACATAAATGCCAACTTTCATGAAGATCGAACAAATATCATGACACTGGATTTTTATGTACTTAGATAGTATAGAAAATATTATGATATATCAATCATCAGTTAATGTTACCTAAGACATTGAAAAATATCGTTATAATAGGTCTTTACCTATGAAATTGCGGTTCTGCAATACTGGCCATTTCAAATCAAAATAATTTTTGTTTGGCTAAGAATTCTAATTTCAAATTAATTTTATTTTAAAAACATGGAATTTTTTTTCCAAAAGTAGTCATTTGTTTATTGATTAGTGTTACATTTTCATCGCATTTCAATCTTTTTTGTCATCATGGATACGTTAAAAATTCGAGTAATTATGGAATCTGAGTACCGTCGTGGCAGCAACGCGGCACAAGCGGCACGCAAAATCTACGACGTTTACGGAGCTAACACTACAAACCAACGCACCACCTGTTATTGGTTTGCTCGCTTCCGTTCTGGGAATTTCGACCTGAAAAATGAACCTCGCGGTCGTCTGAAAACTTTGGTCGACAATGACGAATTAAAGGCGATTGTGGAAGCTGATGATACACAATCTACGGTTTAATTAGCAGCAGCTTTCAACGTTAGCGTCAAAACAATATTGATCCACTTGCGTCAAATTGGCAAGGTAAAAAAGCTTGACAAATGAGTGCCCCACGAACTCAATGATCGCCAGCGCGAAGTACGCGTCGAGACGTGCCTTGCACTGCTCAACAGACACACAAATGAAGGAATTTTGAACCGCATTGTTACCTGCAATGAAAAATGGATTCTGTTTGATAACCGCAAGCGCTCAGGAAGTTGGTTGGATCCTGGTTCAGCACCTAAACAAAGCCCTAAACGAAAACTTACCCCTAGAAAAGTGATGGTCACTGTTTGGTGGTCTAGCGCCGGTGTGATTCATCACAGCTTCTTACCAAACGGGGTGAGCATTACTGCAGATGTGTACTGTGAAGAACTGAACACAATGATGGAGAAGCTGGTACATCTCCAACCAGCATTGGTCAATCGCTCGTCTCTGCTGCTCCTGCACGATAACGAGCGACCTCATACTGCATAGCAGACGGTTTCCAAGTTGCAAGAACTGGGGTTGGAAGTTCTCCGTCATCCGCCCTACTCACCATACCATGCACCTACAGACTACTACTTTTTCCAGAATTTGGATAACTCCTTGGCGGGAAAAAAATTCAATACCCGAGAGGCAGTACAAAATGCCTTTGAAAAATTTGTTGCCTCCCGTCCAGCTGATTTCTTTAAGAAGGGCATCAATAAACTGCCACTGCGTTGGCAAAGATGCATTGATTGCATGGGTGACTACTTAGATTAATACAAATAAAAACAATATGAAAAAAATTCGTTTAAATTTTTTCATACAAAACAGCAATTGATCATCTCAATTGACATTTTCACATAGGACGATTTAAAACGTATAAATTCTGTGGAACTGTATTAGATTGAATCTGTTTCGTAAAAGGGCATCGTTGAAAAACGATTTAATAGATGGACCAAATAAAAATGGCGATATGAGAGGACACGGGCCACCCGGGGGACCGACGGACCCTAATCAAATATACCTTTACTCGGGTTCAACCCGGGTATACAACCTGCGTGGATTATGTTAGGCGCTTAACTGATTCCCGAAGATACTTCTCTTATTGGTAACGAGTAAAGTTTTGTGCTAGCTTGGTAAAATGACTGGCGTTAAAAAAAGGAAAAAAAAAGAGTTTAGCGCTTGTAACAAACTACGATCACGAAATCTCTTAGCATCAAATAGAATTCTGATCCAAATTCTGGCTGTCTACTCAGTAATATATAAATAGCTAGCTCAGCCGGTCACGCGTTGCTGTGGCTCAGTTATTACATGCTGAATTAAAATTATGATAAACTATTTTCAAAATCGAAACGTGGCGCCATCTATCAGATATCTATAACACTTGGTTGTACAGTTCTGTCAACAAACTTATTTAAAGCGCCATCTATTCGACACTGATCAAACTTACAATAATTAACATTGACAATCATTTAATTTGTGATTAAATATGTTGAGGCCATTAATCGAAATACAAATTATCCTATCTCTCAATTTGTACCAAATTATACATAAATTCCAACGTTTCATGCAAAATTGGTTGAGTAGTTTCAGAGTTCATCGTGGATAAACATCATGCCACTGGATTTTTATATACTTCGATAAAACATGCACAAGCCACGTAATTTCTATAAAACATTGAAAATATATACACGCAAATTAAATCACGGGTACAAACAAGATAACTGTAGTAATAATTTAAACATAATAAATAAAGCAACACCAAAAGACTTCCCCGGAAACATACAAAGAACGTGGGTATAAAACACACATCGGTCCAAATTAAAGGGTCTTTACACTGTACAATCCTTTTTTACTTCAATTTAATTAATAAAATTATACAATAACACAAGCAATGGTAAGGGATTAAGCAAATTAAAACGTCCCCTTTTGGCTGGAGGCGCGGCTAAGAGCACAGACTGTTACCGCTACATCAATTGTATTAGCCGGATTGTTGTTTGTAATGCAAACAATATCGTTTTAAACGGCTTTATTAACTGATATCCGAAATCGTATGTTCTTTGGAAAAGTATATTGTAGTGTAATTTCAATTTCATATATATTATTTTATAGGTTAAACGTTTGTAGCGCAAACTCAACAAATGTTAAGTGACGATATGACCGAAAATTGTAACAAGCTTTATATAGAAAGAGTGACTCTTATTTGTTGTTATTGTAACACACTGATAGGCGCCGTATCTAAACATATGTTAATCGTTTGAAAAAACACATAAAAGTTAGAATATTTTTTGATTAGGCTTGACCACGATCTAAAAGGATGTTAAGTGACGATGTGGCCGAATATGGTAATGCATTAACGTATGAAGCCTGAATTTGTACAGGTTCGGTTGACGAGAGTAGGCCGCTGGTGTGTGCCTAGTTTGCCTCCCTATTAGGACAGGGCCCAGCGGCACCTTTCGCCAGACTGACTGTTGGGGCGGCACGGTGATAGCTTTAATCGATTCTATGCAGCCCCAACTAAAGCGGCGGCCGATACACCGTGGAGTTTTAGTGAGTACGAGTCTCACATCCACTCTCTCCCCCGGAAGGGTGCCATGTCCATGAGGATTTCCCCACGTTAATAAAACAAAAGAAGCCTGGATTTCATTTGTATATACTAGAATATATCAAAAGGTCCCTGGCGATAAATTTTCAACTTCAGACTGGTAGCAAGACAAGCGGGCATTAGAAAATGATCTAACGGTGTTATGATTACGATGAGACTATAACGTAGTAGTATATTGTTTAATATCGCCGAGTTAGTTAGTACCCGTAAATTGAAGGTTTCTCGCAAGCATCTAGTTCTCTAGTTCCGACAACTACACTTGATAACCAACCTCCCCTTAAGCTTATAGTATTACCTTCTTCGGCAAAATCTTCATTTAACATCCGATGAGATTGTACTCAAAGTTAAGTTATGAAGGCTTAGTTGGTAGGGTGTTGGAACATAGCGTTAATGGACGTAGGTTCGTATCCTTGCAACTGAGTTGGAGCTTGAAGGAAAGGTGAAGGAAAACATCGCGATAAAACCATAGCATGGTGGTAAGGTTTTGTCTAAGTCCGCCTGGCTAGCTACCAATCTCAAATTAAAAGTATGTCGCCAAGCACCTGTTGGTGTGTTCCGGCAGCTGCACTTGAGAGTCAGCCCTCTCTAAGTTTAACGCTAACGCTACAACCGTTAACCGCTAACGTCAAACGCTAAACCCTATAATGGTATAAAAAAAAGATACGAGCTAAAAAAAATTGAAGTTCACCAGATAAAGGCATGACATGTTTATTTTTTTCTATCTTGTGCTTAACTCTGTCGCGATGTTACACAAGTTTAAGTTAAGATTATTTAATAAACTAAATAGAATCGTTGTAAATTGGAAACGTTTCATTTCTCAAACTAACAACGTATTGTATTCAATAGTGTAGGCGTACCTTGTTTATTTTTTCGAAATAGAAAACTGTACAACTACGAGGGGACGCCAATAGTTGTCAATACTGAGTCAATAGAATTAGATAAATTGATGTTTGACTTGTAAATTATCGCTTTTTAAACGAGTAATAGGTTGATTCATTTGTTTTCTTTACAACTGGCAGCCTAACTGTAGGATTCGTACAGTTAAAACAAATTAGCCTTTTTTTGATACAATGTGGCTTTTTCATTATAATTTTAAATCATACATTCAAAATAACTTTTAAATAGCTAAACAAAAAATTGATAGTTCTTTTCTGCTGTTACGTGAACAGAAACAACAATCACAGTGCATGACGTCACTGCTTGCGAAGCATTGTTCTGACATTCACGCCTTGATATTATACTTAAAAAAATGTGTTGTTTAAAATGACGTGACGTCAATTCCTTGCTATGATAGGCGTAAGTGTTTTAGCGGGAATATTTAAAAATAATGGAACACATTTATAAAAGGATAACATGAAAATAAAATTTAAAGTTAGTCTTTGTAGACGTAATAAACGTATGCGTATACAATTAAAGATATTTTAATAAATTTCCACATTCATAAAGTTATAGTATATACAACTGTGAGGAATATTTTATTGAAGTGAAAACTTCTTGAAGCGCGCTGCGCGCCATTTTTGGCAAGAGATAAATTTGTAATGTCGCGTCATGACATGCCACGTAAGCCGGAACATGCGTATTGTGCTTGCGCGGCTTGCGTCAGACTAGCGGCGCGTTGTATAGGAGCCTGTGTACATGTAATATTGATATTTTGCAGTTCATCATACTTTTTTTTTCGAAATGACTACGCTATTGACCTAGCAAGGTCTTAACAGCTTCACCGGACTACTTGAGAAATAGTTCATCATACGTTTGATTGATTAATATACTTTATAAAAATTTATATAATTATTGCTTCGAATTCCGATATATATGAAAACCACACTAATGTTAATAATTTCAATAAACAAATTCTGAAATGTAAATATTGTCATCCACACCATAATTATTATGAAAATTGAAAAGAGAACACATTTATTTCAACGTTTTGAATTTTAACTTCTGTCGGCAGTCCTTATGACTCGACTTTGTTTTGTCTAATCTCCTTTTATCTATCAGAAGTCTGATCTCAAAGGCATTTATAAAGTTCATTGATACCATTAAAAACTTATGGGAGTTTTTGTTTTTGTAATCGTAATTAGTGTGTTATAATACCATAAAAGATAAAATACCAAAATTGATGCCGTTCTAAAAATAGTAGCGGTAAAACGTGAATCAAGTAAACGGTACGCTTATGAATCAACACAGACCGAGAGAAACAAATGAACGGAACGAAGGAGGGTCTTCAAATTACTTGAAAATTCACCGAGCTCAGAGTATTTACGGTCCGCGTTACAGGATAATAGGAATCATAAAATAAAATAAATAATTAAGGGCCCGAGAACACTCATGAATAAGTTAATTGTTAGAATGCACAGGCCGTTGTAATTCAGGCTTCCGTTACGGCAGCACTACCCTCTCTAAATTACTTTAGGGGGGAAATATGACAGAGTTCGGTTTCGCGAGATTAGCCAAAGGATTTTTGTTATGGATACGGCAATTTACTATTATTTTTGACTTGTTTCATTATGTCAGTGATTTTGCTCGTATTTTAAAGTCTGAGAAATATATTAATCAGCTAATTACGGTTTAGTGATCAACTTTAAATAATACGGATTATCTAACTCTATCTATGTTTCTTCGTAAATCGACGAAACTTTGAGAACATTTCTCGTGTATTTATTCGTGTAATTACTATACTAATGATAATTATAGCACGTAATATTTTTTTAGAGATGAGTAATTGCCTAGTAATTGATAAAAAATTGCCAATAATACTTTTAGAAATCGTAAAATACGAGTAACAACAAGATTAGGAAATTATAATAATAATTGCATTACCATAACTTGCGGAGCCAGAACTTGCAGACACAGGTAGTTCAATGTAAATACAACAAATTATCTCATTTTTTGCATCTATTATTATCTTTCTAACTACATATATGAAATCTATATCCCATCTAGTAGGTTATAATTAGTGAAATCATACTAATAGTCTTTATAAGATGTAATCACGTTGTTTTACTCAACTGTAAGCCAATAATGTTATTAATTACATTTAAAATTATTAATGGACATAAAATCACAAATTTTTCCAATAATTACCTTCATATCACGTACATATCTGAATACTATGGCATAATATATATAATAAAATAGGACTTCTTTTAAAGAGACAAGGAAGAAACATGAATATTAATTAAAATTAATCAGTAAGGTTGTATATAAACAATGCATTACTCATCCGGCGCGTTCATGAATAAGTTAATTGGTTCGTTGCAACTGTGTTAGTGCAAGGGTCTGAGCACACGAGATTTTCCGCGTTACCGACGATATAATGAAACGATACTTGGCTTGAAACGGATTAATGCTGACAAAGGGTAATTGATAGCTGTTATGTATAACATTACATTTCTGCAGGAAAACTGGAGACTATCACAGATCTGTCCATAGTCGTCGTTCTTATGAAAAATGAAAATAGCTCGAACTATAAAACTTATTAACACTAAAAAGGCGTAGGATGCGCAATCGCATTTAATTTTTCAATACAGATCAGTAATCTTAAACAACTGGCTGGCGTGCAATGATACCTCGCTGATATATATATTCATAGGTGAACCCTTCTAAGCATTGCCTGACTGATGATATCAGGCGGCCAATTTCTTCACTAAAACTTCTTTATCGAGTTACGTACTCTCTGATATATATTTTCTATGGTATTCACTTGGTTCTTAAAAGTCGTAGCATGATGTTAGAAACCTTATAATTATTTTCAATAAATAGGATAGTTTAATAAATTATAGAAAGTATTTAGAAAATTAAATGTTCTGGAGAATAACTCGTTAAAAATAAGTATTCTATTAACGTTAATATATATACAAATTTTAGATCATATTAAGAAATTACGCATATTACATTTTTTTTAGATATATGTATATTTTCTTTAGTAATGTGTTTATGAAAACAAGACACTATTGTCTCCTTATTAGAGTTATATCAGTTAGAGTATATCAGTTAAAATTATTTTTTTAATAAACAATGTAATAGTTTATTACAAATTTACTACGTGTTCAATGAAGAAATCTATTAAAACTGCTTGGTAATCTTAGTAAGACGCTGACACTAAAAAGTCTAATACATTAATAAATATTGTAGAAAACACTTCAAAACCCGACAGGTCTCCCGTCTACAAAGCCCCTAATTTATTAGATCTACATGTATACGTCAGCTTTGTAGTTCACACTGAACTTAATGAATAGGCTAGGTTGAAACACAGGCTAATATTATGCGTACTAGACATAACATAGACTATACTGAAGTATATTAATTAATACTACTTGTACTGAACGAGGTATATTTACGTAGAATTGTGAGGTCAGTACAATCTAGCTAATAAATAATAATATCTATGTATAATAAAACTGTTTCTAATTAGGCTGGTTGGAAGAACTTGTGTCGATAGAAAATGCTGTTCTACGAACTAACTGGGGAATTTCACGTTAAGTTATTCATAATCAGAGTTACTCAAGAGGTTTATAGTGAACTTAATACTGGACCATATATTTTATAACAACGGATATGTACTATGTAAGTCAGTTTTTAAACATAAGTTACCAAATCTAGGTACAAGAAATGTTTTTTCTCTGTGTTATACCTATATAGCTTCTGCAATGTATAGATGATGTCATCTTTTTGGAAATATTTATGTTTTATAACCTTCTCTTTTTTCCTCGGCATCCAATTGATAAATTATATATTGCTCTTTCCCGTTTTGTTTTCTAAGAATGGAACAGCCCCGTAATTGCTTACTCTCTCTAAATTCAAACTACAATGCAAAGCCATCATACGTTATTTTGTATTCTAAATGCTATTATATAACTATCTTAGACTAAAATACATACCAATGAATTTAAGTGATACAAAAACAATTAAGTGGAACTAATGATAGAACATAAAGTAAATTTTCAAAAAAAAGTATTAACCGACTTCAATATCAATCAAAAACCCATAAGGCACTGAAAAGCGGAAAATAAATAGTTTATCAAATTAACCAAATTAAATAAAACATATGAATATGTGTGCTACCTAGAGATGTATTAGAAGTCGGTGCGAACCGAAAATCATATCATCGAATTGATAACCTCCTCCTTTTTTTGAAGTCGGTTAAAAATAATGCGAACCAGTGCGCTTAAAATTTCAAAAATCTAGTAAGTTGCTATCCCACCATTTCAATAATTGTTTAAATATTTCCATCAATGCTGTTCGGCACAATAATGTTCTGAAACTACAGTGTATAGTTAGAGGAAATTTACAATCATTATAATATAAGCAATATTTTATATAATATTAGCTGATCCGTGTAACTTCGTCTGCACCAAATCGGTTATTAGCGGTTTCAATTGTATTTTTAAACGCGAAAAATCTTCTAAAACCTAAAACCGGATTGCAGCGACACCTACCGTCTCCAATTGTGAATCCAAACTATCCAGGGACTCACTCAAACATATACCCAGTTAGCATGTGAGAAATATTTTAAACCTAGAACCGGATCACCTACCGGGTCCAATTAAGATAAAAACTAACCTACATATATTGCCGATAAATATCTTCTCATTACCCCTTGGGTTGCTCCTGTGCCACTCACCTTCACGTACGTTTAATAATTGCGTAGAGCCAATTTTGCTGGCTTATAGTTTATATTTCAAATTATCTTCTGACTAACTACATTAACTATCGAAAATATGTATTTGCCAAAATAAATATTGTCTATAACACTGAGGAATAATATAAACTTTCTAACAGTGAGAAAATTTTCGAAATCGGATCAGTAATACGAGGGCTTTCCTGGACACAAAACTTTACCTCTCTTTATAATATTAGTATAGATATAATATAGTATGGTAATTACAAACACCTCAACTAATTATTGTAATCGCAGATTCACAAAACTAAACCCTACTTCAACTACTATAAGACCTACTACTTGACTCAAAAATATTTAGAAAACTAATTTTATCAAATATCGAAACAACACACATACTGGCGGAAATCTAATTGAGGTTCATCTTCTACAATGCAATAAAACTATTATTTAGGTTTATATTTTAGGAAAAAATCTTGTCGCCTTTGTTTAGCAACGCCACCTCTACTTACATCTTTGAAATGAAACAAACATGACTTAGTTGTCGGCAGCCGCGCTGTGCACCATACAGATTATTTTGTTACTATAATTATGTCAAAAACATGGAATATGTAGATGAGAAGTTGTAGTGTCACTAATATTTATCTCAAAATTTTAAATTTATAAATAAATAGCTTTTAAGTACATAAAATAAATAAAGAAACATTTTTATCTATATCTATACACATAATAAAAATGAAGTGTCTGTATATAATATCAAAATATTTTTTTTTACTGATTGGGTACGAAAGTATCACGATACTGATAACAAAAATGCAATTTTTAAAATTTTTGTCAGTCTGTCTGTCTGTTTGTTCTGGGTAATCTCCGAATCGGCTGGACAGATTTTGACGGGAATTTCACTGGCAGATAACTGAAATTACAGCGGGTTACTTAGGCTACTCTAAATCAGACTAGCTATTAACCGCGGCTTTGTCCGCTATGCTATCTTCAAAATGGTTGGACCGATTTTCACGGGACTTTCGTAATTTAGTTTATTTTTAACCGACTTCAAAAAAGGAGGAGGTTATCAATTCGCCTGTATTTTTTTTTTTTTTTTTTATGTTTGTTACCTCATAACTTTGGACTGGATGAACCGATTTTGATTATTCTTTTTTTATTTTTTATTTGAAAGCTGGTACTTCCCGTGTGGTCATGTGGCCATTTTAATTTGGTCCAGTTCCGACAACGGCATCCAGTGCAAAACCGTATAAGTTTTAAATTTGCATTAAGTATGTACACGACAAATAGACGAATAACTCAATATCACGCTAACCGATTTCGATGATTCATTTTTTATTGGAAAGGATGTACTTCAAGGGTAGTTTGATGAGAGTTTGGTTAGGTTCTGATTATGGGATCCGTGACAAAGTAAGAAAATGCAAAACCGTATAAGTTTTAAATTTGCATTAAGTATGTACACGACAAATAGACGAATAACTCAATATCACGCTAACCGATTTTGGATGATTCATTTTTTATTGGAAAGGACGTACTTCAAGGGTAGTTTGATGAGAGTTTGGTTAGGTTCTGATTATGGGATCCGTGACAAAGTAAGAAAACATTCAAGAAACGAGCCTACTCCTTTCTTAAGAACCGGCAACGCCTCTGTGTTTCCTCTCGTGTCGCAGGTGTCCATGGGCGGCCGTGGTCACTTACCATCAGGTGACCCTTATGTTCGTTTGCCACCAATATTATAAAAAAAACTCTTCAATTCTTAGGAGCCTATTGTGCTTATGTTCGTTGCTGTGTTGCAACATGACGCAAGCATTGTAATTACATTACTTAAGGTATATTATGTGTGAAGCGATGGTAGCCGAGTTGGTGGTAGAAACTATCGCGGATTATTGATAAGGTTGCGTACGTACCAAACGTTACTTATTGTACAACCAATTGAAACCATATCGCATACCATACCTCAAAAATGCGCATATTTTAATATATGTAAGGCGGAACAGAGTTCGCGGGCACTGCTAGTAAAATATATTTATGTACACTAAAAATGGAAAAATAAAGTAAATTTTCAAAAAAAAGTATTAACCGACTTCAATATAAATCAAAAACCCATAAGGCACTAAAAAGCGGAAAATAAATAGTTTATCAAATTAAACAAATTAAATAAAACATATGAATATGTGTGCTACCCAGAGATGTATTGGAAGTCGGTGCGAACCGAAAATCATATCATCTACATAGGTACAAAGTTTAAGTCGTCTCTGTAATACATTTCTACCTGGAACAAATTTGAAATTTCGGTTGGCACCGACTTCCAATACATCTCTAGGTAGCACACATATTCATATGTTTTATTTAATTTGGTTAATTTGATAAACTATTTATTTTCCGCTTTTTAGTGCCTTATGGGTTTTTGATTGATATTGAAGTCGGTTAATACTTTTTTTTGAAAATTTACTTTATAATTTAGACTAGATGTCAACCGTGACTTCGCCCGTAGTACTATCACCAAACGGTTGAATTGATCTTCACAAAACTTTTACTGGCAGATAGCTGACCTTATACAAAGTAATGCAAGCAATTTTAGTTTATACTAGCTGTTAACCGTGGCTTTGCCCGCAGTGCTATCTCCAAAACGGTTTGACCGATCTTCACGAGACTTTCACTGGCAGATAGCAGAGTTTACAGAAAGTAATTTAGATCATTTTAATTTATACTAGCTGTTAACCTTAGCTTCGCCTGTAGTGTTATCTCCAAAATAGTTAGACCGATTTTTACGAGAATTTCACCAGCAGATAGCGGACATTATAAAAAGTAATTTTGTCTATTTTAATTTAAACTAATTATAAACCGTGGCTTCGCCCGCAGTGCTATCTCCAAAACGGTTTGACCGATTTTCACGGGACTTTCACTGGCAGATAGCTGACCTTTTAGGAAGTAATTTAAGTTTTTCTGTTTTAGACTAGCTGTTACTCGCAACTTCATCCGCATACAATTTAGCAAAAATATGTTGTTCACTGTAAACATGTGCATAAGATGTGCGTTGTACTGGACTCCAAGAATAAATATAATTGAAATTCATGTATCTGTATCTACGTATGTAATTTTAATTATATTGTCTTTTCGATCATTTTGTTTTATTTACCATGCTTTCTTCTACATAACTCAGCAACCATGGTAACATATAAGAATATTGTATCGAGTTCAATGAGCACTATTTAAATTCTCGACTATTAAAAACTGCTTTTTATATCATGATTTATGTTTATGCAAGATTTCAAGCTGTCAGCTTATTCATTGTATACAATTCAATATTATAATTATTAATAGTAATTTTGAAGACAGAAGGGGTCTTTCTAAAAAGATATTAAACCATAAACGTATTACTTGTTGACAATATGGGCATATTATATCATCATAATAACATCTTTAATTCATTGTTTCATTAGTTCCTTATACAGTGTAAGTCAGAACTGAGGTAGTTATATGGTGGGTTAAGGTTCCAAATATGTTGCTGATGATAAACCTCATTTGACACACTGTTAGAATTTATGTGTCTAATGTATACGATACATGTTGTAAGTGGCGTGTGTGTCGTACTTACAGTTGTTTTTAAAGAGCATTTCTGTAATTGTATATGGTCTCACACTTTTATATTCGTTTAATACAGTTTAAAAAACGTGTGCGTAGCAGCGGGTACGGCTACAATAAAATAAATGTAACAACATATAAGTGACAGTTTCGTTTACACATATTTTTCAACTTTCTTTAGACATGGTATTATTCAAGTGAACTTTCTTTAGAATCGTTATGGTTTGAAATCAATGGAAAGAAATTGCTTCATGACAAAGAGACTAACACATACATCAATAGAATTTAGCCTACTTGTTAGATTTTATACTTCTAATTCAACTGATGGATAATTACGCTTAAAAACGTTATGTTGCCGTAGCCCATTTATAACGTGCTGTACATATATATTATACGGACAGTCAGGGGCATCGGTTCGGAACCCAATGATCCCTTTTTGTTTTTAAGAAGCATAGGGTGATGAAATATATCTTAAATTTTTATCTAATCTGTCTGCTATATACAGCAGCTGTCAAAATTGGTTCAGTACTTTTAGAGTGATACGCGTTTACAGGGACAGACAAACTGACAAAAATTGTAAATAGTCAACGTCCACCCTGATTATAATTTTCAAAAAACATTGAATGTATAGATTTGGCGTAGTTTACAGTTTTATTATATGTATGTATGTATTCCTATTGTATTTACCCCAAAATATTGAAAAGGTGTCCCCAGAAACCTGTTTGATAAATTAAACCCGCCCATTCACGACATCGGGAATCAATCAAAAAACACGGAGCAATCAACATCGAGTTCCTTGGCAATCGTACTGTTTCGGCGGAGACCCGGGGGAAATCTACCACAACTGCGAGTCCCGGCCCCGTGAACGTAGCTCTTTGTGTATGAACAGGGAAAATTAAATCGCAGTTTAAAATATAATGACGCTCAAAGTACCTCCTATGCTGCAAAATAAATAGTTTCCTACACATACAATTCTGTTTAAGTCTTGGAGCAAATCTTGTACTATTGTACATTGTGTATCAACCGTAATGACTGTGCATTTTGTTGTTGTAGAATTTATTATTTTAGCTTACGCTCGTAGGTGGTAGAGCCACGCTGCAGCTATTACTGGTTTCAGAATGAATGGGTCGGCTCTCCCGGAGTAGTACTACCCTCTCACAGAAAACTGACGTGAAGTAATAGTGCTTGCGTTTCGT
The DNA here is from genome assembly GCA_036509395.1 of Antheraea yamamai. Classification (NCBI taxonomy): domain Eukaryota; kingdom Metazoa; phylum Arthropoda; class Insecta; order Lepidoptera; family Saturniidae; genus Antheraea; species Antheraea yamamai. The sequence continues at coordinate 351,262 of AP028445.1, forward strand.
TCGGTCAGTGAGAGCGCCGGAGGACCACCCCCCCCCCCCCCCCCCTCTACCAATAAACACAAGCTGGCAACGCACTTGCGGCTCTCCTAGTGTTGCTAGTGTCTATGGACGGCGGTGATCACTTATTATCAGGTGCCCCACCTGTTCGTTTGCCATCTATGATATATATTTAAAAAACGCGCTATAATTCGTGTGATCGATCGCTATATGGACCAAACTGTTCGTAATTCTGTCTGCTGTATAACGGAAAGCATTTGGAATACTAAACAATCGCAGTTTACTGATAAACCCCACCATGCAACTACTCTGAAGAAGAATTGAACCGTTTTGTAAGTTACAAAGACATAAAAATACAATTTATTCTTCATAAACTGTTCAGTTACTCTATTCGTTTTTCTATAATCACTACTGATATAGAGAGTAGAAAGACTCTCATAGATCTATTTAATAACTCTTATCCAAATTATATGTTAGATAAGATTAGAGAGAGTCCAGCATTATTGCCATAATTAAATAGTACTGTTTGCAAACGTTTTGGAGAGTATGATTCTCTTTTGTGAAAAAGGTAATATATAAAGGACTCCTGAATCGATCCATAATCCCATAAATATTTGATGCAGAATTAGTTAACCTTTATAGAAATTGATTATATTAAACATATTTTAGTCAAAGTGACATCCACGTTTAATAATATAGTGAGAAACAAGCAAATCTAAAGCCATAAACATCCCAAAGCTAATATATAGCGTAAATAAAGTTATAACAGGTAATACCACATACAATGAGAAACCAGACGTAATAAAACATAGCAATCCATTAATAAATCAACAAATTAAGAACAGCCACAACCCTTACGTATAAAACTTGATGAACCCAATTCGCGGAATGAGCTAACGAACGCAATAATATTCGTTACAGCCACGAATAATACAAGAAAATTGAGCGAACTGAATTAAAATGAGACGAGTTTTAGTAATGAGAAATCCGAATGAGAAAATTACGTTATATTCCAATGTGAAGGTACAAGGAGTTGGGCACTAATCTACTTTCTAGGTTGAAATATTAGAACCGGTCTTGGTGTTTGGGCCAAGAAGGTGACGGATTAATTGTGTTGGTCATAATTTTCAAGAATATGGTCAGTATAAAACATTGGATACTATATAATAAGTTTGGGTGAGATAGATTCATTTATTTGTATTTTAAATTACTAGCTTCTACCCGCGACTTCGTCCACATGGAATAGTTACTTTGGGCTAACGCTAACACACAGCGGAAGCTTTCAAAAGGAAAAAAAAAAACGATTTTGTTACATTCTTCATTGGTGCTCAGCTCCTATTGGTCTTATGATGATATATAGCCTATAACCTTCCTCGATAAATGAGCTATCGAACATTGAAAGAATTTTAAAATCGGCCCAGTACTTCCTGAGATTAGCGCGTTCAGGACAACAAACTCTTCAGCTTTATAATAGTAGTATAGTTTGTGTCGTCACTTAGCAAATAACACACTGCGCAAGTCAATTCTACTAATTTTACAGGAGAGTGAAAAAGCTGTTTTTTTGTTTGTCTTGCATTTATATTCATGCATTAATTAATTTTTTGAAAACTGGTCTTTTAATCTTTCAAATGTGATATGTAGTTTGCCGCATCATGTGTCATGAGAATATTTATACAATATATAAAAGTAAAATCCGCCAATTTGGAACTTAAGCGGTGTTGTTTGCTTAACGACAATCATTACATAGTATAAAACAAAGTCCCCTACCGCGTCTGTCTGTCTTTCTGTTCGCGATAAACTCAAAAACTACCTAACGGATTTTTAAGCGGTTCTCACCAGTGGATAAAGTGATTCATGAGAAACATTTTGGTATATAATTTGGATTTTTTTTATTATAATCAGGGCGAGACAACGTCTGCCGGGCCCGCTAGTATATATTATGATTATTAATCGGTGCTTTGAAATTCGTTTACGTAAAAATGCTTTATAGTCAATGAGAATGACACGCCCCGTTTGCATGGCTAAGAATTATTTCTTACTTAATTATTCTTTGTTGGCATTTTGTTATTACTACTAAGCACCTATGGAAAAACGTAATAATTTATAGTGTAAATACGGCATAAGCGCTTCGACAGCTTAGCTAGTTAATTTTTGACGGCTGCCCCGTTAATCCGCCCGTGTCTAAGAAAGATATAACTATTTCCTTTTCACCACCGATATTGATGCCAGTTAACTTCCACATTTTATCTAATACAGTGCGACGTTACAATATTACTTTACGTATGTGTGCATTATCGTGCCATTTGTTTTGAATGAAAAATGAAATATCAGGTAACGTATCTACAGTTTTTTTGTTATAATATCATTGGTAGATCCTTCATTCTGTTTTGATTTATGTGAATTCAAAATTACACGCAGATCAGTGCAACATTTTTCAAGATGTCGGCGCGTTCTTTAGATAATAAACTGATAAAACTATGACAGCTAGTGTCATAAACGAAGAAGAATTTTTGCAATAGTTTTATTATTTAATTTTGACGTTGAAAAATAAGTTTACCAGATGCTAATTTCAAGGTTTTAATTCAAGAAATAGGCGCTAAGAAATATTAGTAATGCTAACATTGTAGCAAACAATCCTTTGTTCCGCTCGTCTGAGCGACAAGTGTTTGGTTCTGCATAAAGTTTTCCTAACCTCACAATGAATGCTCCAAACAGATGTCAGTTTATATAACCACAAATTGAATCTAGCTTGTATACTTACTGTAATTTGTTCAGTTATAAAAATATATTCTGTAGATTACCTCATTTTCGCTGGCTTTGACTATGTGGAGATTTGATACACTTTACAAATTAACTTTTAGATTTTGTTTAAATTTTGTTATTAAGTAATAACTAAATCCTCTACGAAGAGAAAGATACCTTATCTAAGGTTGACAATATTAAAAGTTTTAAAATATGGTAAATTAATAATACACAATTAAAATTAAACCGGAAAAGTTCACATTGAAATTAAAAATGACAAAAAGAAAAAAACTGAACTAAAAGTTATAAGAGACAAGGAATTTAACTAGACTTAAATCGTTTTTTAAATGAACTAGTGTTCGTCCTGTGGTCGAAATTCGAGGTAAATCATTAAATTTAAGCGTCTTCCAAGTTCCCTTGTTAAATATTTTGTCATTACAGTTTTGTTATATTAATTTAGCTGTGAATATATACAAATTTGAGAAATATTATATATAACTTCCTAATTTATAATATGTACTCAAAGCGACCATACACTAATAATAAGTGTATGATTTTTGTCTGTGGCATTCAGTATAAACACACACAAATAATGTTAACATAAATTGTATCTATCCTTCCTCATATGAACTTTAATATGCCGATTCTCACATAGAACTTGTGTCTTTCTTCACGTGTAATTATAAACATTTTTATAAGGTTAAATTATTTTTTATAAATTACCTTATAAGTGCCGAGGTGTTCAACGACGCAAGGCAGGCTCGCATCTCGACCGAGAGCCACCGTCACGTTAGGAATCGGTTCTGCGAAGCGAGGCTCTTCCGTCAGTACTGTGATTACAAACACAATAATTAGTACAAGAAAATAAACGTGAACTCTAAAATATTTACATGGGTAGAAGATATTTACCTATTAAAGAACAAAATAAGCATTGATACAAATTAAACTCTTTAAAAGAAACAAACGAGTACACTGAGGGATACAAAATTACATTTGAAATAATGTAAAACTAATCAGATGCATGGTTTTATTCGCGATCTGTTTATTCGAAGAATATAACCTAAAATAATTACATTTTATATTTATATTGTAAAAGCGAATGTGAGTTTGTTTGTTGGTTACGCTTTAGCGACTTAACTATTTATGGGATTATTATAAAATTTTGTATACAAGTTGTCAGAGATCCAGAAAAGCATATACCGTAACTTTCATCGAAAAAAAAACTGTCCCTGAGTAATGTCAAAATTATTTTAATGCGAGCGACGCCGCGGCCGAAAGCTAATTCATTATATTCAATTAATTGGTAATAATCACTATTGCTATTTTTATAAGTTCTAGTATCTATCACTAAAGTCACGCCTTTAAGTATGAAATGAAATAACAAAAAGTTTCCTGAATAAACTTACAAAAATGCAGTAATATGGCAATATTGAAAAGGTTGATTATACAATGTTGCATTACAGATTTAATAGATGGCAGTGTTATATAGTTTGTAGTAGTTTGAAAAAATAATCAGGTATTATTTTACTATCTGGTTTTCTTTTTCCTAGGAACTACGTATTTCAATGAGACTAATTATGAGCTGTCTTTTAATTGTAATTTCATATTTATTACTTAATTCCTATAGAAAAGCGTAATGACACGTAGCCTAAGGTAATACGCTGAAAGTTCTCTATATTCTTGTAAAAATCTCATTAAAATCGGATTAACATTTTCGGTAATTACCTCTGATAAGCAACGACCACTTCAATTTTATTTATATGTATAGATTTGTCATATTTTATAGAAAATAATTATAGATGTTACATCTAGATATTCAGTAGCTTTTAGATAAAGAAATTATATTCGCTTACATTCGCTTCACTCGGTCGCGTGAAGTTCACAACCTAAATATATAAAATTATAAAGTGATTGTTTTATTTAACAATCAAAATCTGTTATAGTAACAAAGGGCTACGATGACAGGCTAAATATTGTTTATTACATAAGTTCGCGAAACCCACGAGTCTGGCTAAAGTCGCTGATAACGGCTTTGTGGAGTGCGCGGATTAAAGCTTGGGTTACACCGGCCTTTGCAACTCACCGAGCCCTGAAATAGGATAAGGGACGCTCGGATGAAGACGTACGTTTCCTTGTGTTAAGCCTTTTATATTAAAGTATATGGACTTTTGTTTTTGTTCACGTTCCGAAACAATTTTCATAGACACGCGGCGAAGTAATCTAATAAAATTTAAGATACTATATTTCAGATCGATAAGCTCCATCCACCATGAAAAATGATAAACCTGGAGATGTTTTTTTATGCCATCTCTTTTAATATAACTCGTCACTAGATGTAGCTGCAATAATTACAATTTATAATGATAACTTTCGAAAAGTAAAAACTGCTGGATATAGTGCTTCAGTTTGTTGTCACTGGTGAGGGGCATTAGTTTATGCATCATAAGTTACGTCGATACGGGGGTGACTTCGTCTTTTGACGTAAGTGCACTCTTCGCGATATCGTTTCAAATACCCGACCCGCTTACCGTCGCGTGCGCATTAATTATGCACAATTACCGCTATATTCTTTGTGTTTAACCCTCTTTGGTTTTAAGTGTAATAAGGAACTATTCCAGCTTCTTTCACCGCATAATAGACATGATGTGTTACGTGTGTGAACGATTTGGTGGCCACCAACGCCCTGTGAAATGGAGAATTCGTAGTTTATTTTTTATCATAGACCATTGAATAAGAGAAGGAGAAGCGAAGGATTGTTTAAATAAATATATTATTCATTTAAGAAAAAAATAAATATGTAGGTATAATAAGACTGGATACCATGGTCAAATAAAGGAAAGCCAAGAAACAAGTGACGTTATAATTTTAAGGAAAATTCTGGCTGAGAATTGACTAGAATAGTGGGAAAGAGGATGAATGGATAGATTTGGTTTACGACGCGGAAGCGAATACTACAATTTAAGATAAAAATGTGAACAACATGTGTATGGGAAGATACAACTAGACTACTTACTACTGGGATACTTATAAATTAATTGAAGTATAGTATAGATACTATTGTAGTGAATAAAAGGCTTTTTAAATTTTTATTATGTTACATAACGTATAATCATTTCAGCCATAATCTCGCCAACACAAGACCATTTCTTAATAATCAAGACCTCCTTAATTACAGTGGAAATACATTTTACCCATTCAGCTATTACGCGTTTAATATGCGAACGCAACACCGTACTCTAACTTAACAAGGCGTATACTCCGAGTGGTGTAATTAAAAATATGTTACCAGCTTCATTGTTATTGTCATTAGGAAGGTAAACGAAAAGTGCCCCGGGACTGGAACAATGTAGATCTTTCTCGAAACTCACAAAGACTCGGAGGACATAATACACTTTTTTTTTCTTGCCGAATTTTTCAGATTTATCATTAAAGTATCGAGGAATAATATCGGCCGTACAATAATTTATTTTTACCTGGAATTGATGAATTTTTTTCTGTGTACAAAAATATAATACGTATTCATCTTTGATTTAGTAAGTCCAAATAGAAATGATGAATTTATTTGTGTATTCTGTACAAAAAATATTAATATTTATTTTTGTGAATTATTTTGCCGTCGGAGTTATTTAGGTCTCTATAACTTTTGTATAACACTAGCTGATTTCTGTGACTTCGCTCTTGTGAAAAAGGTCTTATTCTTTCTTTAGCTGTGCCCGCGACTACGTCCGCGTGAAACCTTATTTAAACAACAGTTATTAATAAAATCATCTGAATGTATTAAGTCTATTTACTTATCTACTCTTTTCTGGTACTTAAGTCGCGTCGTCATTAAATTTACAATATTTTTTTGATGAGAGAGTGAACCGACTTTAATGAAACAAAAACTGAATGTTACTCGAGAATATGTTTTATGATTTTGGCGAGGTATTATCGCGAACGCAGTACTTTAGCAGTGATGCATGTTCAAATAAAGAGACAGACAGACCTACAGATAGACAGGCATTTCTGAAAATTATTGAAACGTATTTTATTACCTACTTATTCATACACCTTCAACAGTTTTTTTCACAAAAAAATTAAAAATGCAGACATGTTAAATTTACATTCTTATTATATGTATAGCTGGGAACTGGTCAGTGTGTATGGATTAATTCTAAATTACTTTATGGATATGAATACTTTATGGTTTAGTTCTAAAATTACCCTAACCGCACCGCACCGAATTGTAGGTACCAAATCTTTTTAAAAATGTCTATCGTCTAATAAAAGTTTAGTCAAAATTCGGAACAGACGAAAGACAAATCGTGAAATTTTATTTAAGTATAAAACCTAGCTGATCCCGCGACAAGATATCAGGTTTCACTAATTTTTTACTAAAACTCTTAATCGCTAAAAAGTAGCTAAGGTTACTATCTGTAAAGGTTTATACCTGTCTATGTTAGGTTTGCCAATAATGGTTTACTCGTTTCGAAGACAAACCTAGACAAATAAGTAGACAGACACGTTGCTTAGAAAATACCTTTATTTTTGTAAACAATTGAACAATTCAATTCTACTTAACAATTAAATATTTGGAACATTTCCTTTGTGTTATATAGTATTAATGTCCAAAACAGTGAACCGTTTAGAAAAGATATAATACCCCCTTTCAATTTATGACAAGTTATTTACTCCAGGGTCTTGTTTATTAGAATTATACACATGCTCATGTTTTATATAATGAATAAAAAATACATATAGCTAATAAATCCATGATTCTGTCTGTACAATTATTTATCAAACTAGTTTTTGCTCGCGGTTAATGTACATTTGTTTTTTATTTCTAGATAGAAGGTATTCCATGTCCTCTTCAATACCCCTGAGAGTGTGTGTGCCAAAATTCATAATGACCGGTTGAGTAGTCAGGCCGTGAACGAGTAACAAACAAACAGTTTCATATTCACATTTATAATGCTAGTTACAATAGGACTTTATGATAGCTATCTATTATAGATAAGTACGTGTATGTTCGTATGTGTGGATTGAACTGGCAAACAGCTTTACTCTTTTGTCTCTTAGTGCTCTTTAGTCTCTTCTTATCTATGAACTTTTTTAACACGATAAGTATATATGTCATTTTAAAATTATTGGTAATAAGAGTTTTAGAAATTGTAAAAAATATATATGAACAAATAAATGACTTTAATCGATTTATAAAAACATCGCATTAAATTATAGTAATATAATATATTTGAATGTGAGTTTGTTTGTTTGTCACGCTTTCACGCCTAATCTTCTCAATCAATAATCATGTATTTTTGTATACGCGTTAACAGGAGTACAGAAAGATATAGCGTACCTTTCATTTTTTAAAAAAGTATAGGCAGTTATAAGGACTACCGACAGAAGTGAAAACAATGAAACAAATGTGTTCTCTTTAGAATTTTCATATTAATTATAGTGTGAATGACAATACTTAAATTTCAGAATTTGTTTATTGACATTATTAACATTAGTGTGCTTGTCATATCTATTGACACTCGAAGCAATAATTATTATATATATTTTTAAAAAGTCTATTAATCAATCAAACGTATCATGAGTTGCAGAATATCAATATTAAACACAGACCCCTATACTATATGTCGCTAGTCTATCGCAAGCCGCACAAGCGCAATACGGCCGGTCATGCTTACGAAGTATGTCATGACGCGAAGTTATAAATTTATCTCCTGCCAAAAATACCACTCAACGTGACTAAAGAAGTTTTCACTTGAAAAATGCTGTTCCCGAGTTATAAATTCTACTTTGACGCGATAGAAGCCGCTCTATGAATATTAATTAATAAAACTTAGCTCTTAAGTAGTGAGAACAAAAATTAAATACTCAGCTCTTGTTATTATAAAGTTCATTCGTAAATTATCGCTTCATTTTGAAATTAAAAACAATATTGTTTGTTACGGTGCCATCTCAGAGTTGTTTACTCTGCCGGGGCCAATATCAGCGTGTTTCGACATTTACAAATTTATATTGCCAAATTGGAAAGCGGTCCGCGGCGCCTTGAATAAACTTCATTATTTAATACTACCTAATTTTGTTATTGGATTTTTGGTTTGAAAAGGTATTTCTGGTTCAAAATTTATGAACGTTTTAAAATTGCCTTGAATTTATAATCTCCCTTGTAGTTAATTAAGTAGGTAGTTGTGTACTTTTTACAACAAGAACGAGGAAAAAAATAATTTCATATTTACATTAAAAACAAATGACAAATACATAACTTAAATAAAGGCTTCAACCTTCAACAGTTTAAACACACTGTAATGCTTAATCACTGCCGAGTATTATACGAGTACCTACTCTGGCATATGTTAACAGAAGTTGCACTGGAAACTCATTTATTCGTATCAATTGATTCGATTCGGATAATTAATTAATTATATATAAAGATCAAAACGGATAGATACATGTCTTATTTGGATAATTTATTTTGATAAACCTGTAATTTGTCTGTATATTTAATTTTCTTCAGAAATTTTGTCACAGACAACAAATATGTAGGTTTATTTTTCTGTATTGAACTCAATAATAGCTTAAGAAATTTTTACAAAATATTGCACACGAGAGAAGCTTATAATATATACATTTTTTTATGTCACAGCAGGCAAACGCACACGTAGGTCACATGATGTTAAGTGATCACCACCGTCGATAGACACTAACAACACCAGGGAAGTTGAAAGTGCGTTGCCAGCCTATGTTATGGGGAAAGGGAGAGAGGGGGGAGTGGAGAGGGAAGGTGGGCCTCCGACGCTCTCACTGACCCAACGAAACGCTACAATGCAAGCATTGTTACTTCACGTCGGTTTTCTATGAGAGGGTGGTAGTACCCCGGGCGAGCCGACCCATTCATGCTGAAACCAGCAATAGCTTCAGCATGGCTCTACCACCTACTAAATAAATTCTTCAACTGATAGGGTAAGATACTAGAATTTTTATAAATACTTTTAGAAATCGTAAAAAGTATATCAGAGAATCATATTTTCAAGGGATTGTGATGAATACATTTAAAGATATAATAACGCTATAAATATTATCATTATGACTTATAGAAATCATAAAGAATAATAATAAAATATTTACTTTCATGAAATTTTGACGTGAGAAGCATATGTCACTTTACACCTGACCACCTCCAGGGTTGTCTAGTGTACTCTTAAAATATTTTTATTAGTAACAGATTTTCATAGAATTTTAATTTAGTTTTTACCGTTCGAAAATTATTTAAAAAGGAAAAAAATAATACCAAAGAAAAAGCCCTCTGCCTGCGTCGTTTAGTAACAATTACGAGTATACTGTAGTTCTAATTTATATTATTACTTTGTTAATGAGAACAATGTTGATAGAAGTTTGAATATTATGTGATAATAATAAACATAACAAAACATTTCAGCACAATAACGCCTTCTTCAATCAAATAACAAAATATGTTTTAAATCTTCAGCAAGTTTAATTATAATTACATAAGCACGTTCGTAATACAGTTTGTTATATAAATGTAGAAAATCGTGCAACATAATTGTCAAAATAGAACACATTTTCTATATGCGAATGCTAGACCAATGGTCGCACTTCGACTATAGAAAATAAAACTTTCTAATTTTTTATTGGTAACACTAAAGCTCGTCAATAAATGAAGAATGAAGAAAATCGGCTGAGAAACAGTGGAGGGAGATGTACTTAACCGTTTGCCCACTGCCTATTTATATACAGATAATCCTGATAAAATTATGATTACATCAACAAATACTACGTATCAAATTTTAATTCGTCCAGAATCAGAAATGCGAATGTTAATGGGGTACGTAACTAAGTTTCGGAGGTTACTCTAAAACTTTTCGAATAAAACGCCTCTCAAAGGGCACGGTCTTAATGAAGACAATATTTTGAAGGGCTTCCAACTTCAGTAATTAAATGTCTCCTCATATCTGACGAGTGGGAATGGAATTAATAATTGGTTATAGGATTATGAATGCGGGTATAATACGAGGAAGAAAGATATCAATATAAATAATACCCCATAAAGAAATGATTATTTCCACCAATCTGATTGCGATTTTGTATTAATATCGACCTATTATAGTATTATTACTTTATTATACATAAAAATCAAAGAATCAAAAATACTTCATTCAATTTAGGGTTTGAGCAGACGCTCATTAGCGTCAAAGTTACCACTGTAAAACAACCTAGTTATTGAGAAGAACCTGCAAGAAACTCGATCTGGTTTATCTTTTTTCATGACACATATTTTTACAAACAGATAGTTACATTCGTTTTTAGTGGATGCACAGATATTGACGTAATTTCTAGACGTCACCATTGTTCACATGTTCACATATTGATCCACTCCATAATTTAGAGATTTTAGAGATTAGAACCCTTTTGACATGGTGCTTGAACTCGTTACCTAACACTATTACCTATAAAACTGTTACTGGTTTTAGTGAGCCTGAAACATGGAATGACCTAATTGTTATTGTTTCCAGTATTAAAATTATGTTGGTCCTTTACTAAGTAATTATAAGAAAAGCAAATAATGACAGTGCAATTGATCCAAAAAAGTTATTGATGAAATATGGCCATGAAAATCACAAAAATAGATAGATATACATGCTAAGGACTAGAACTGAAAAGGCCGCAAACAATTCTTTTCAGGTTTTGTTGGGATTTAAAAATGTATTTACTAAAGTTTAAGTTACAATACTTAATCAGTAAATGGGCTTTCTTAATATAAAAGTTAAACAAGTTCCAAACAAGGCGGCTTTGAATTTTCTGCTTAATCTAGAATGTACCAAGTCAATAGCTACAAAGTATTTCTTTTAAAGTTTAACTTCGAGGAAAGTGTATACTGACTTTAATCTTTGTAGAAAGGAACCTAATGAACTCGTTCTTAGTATAGGTTTGGCTGAAAAAAATACATGAAACTGTTATATTTTTTAATTTCTTTCTTTATTCCTTTATTATAAAGGATCTTTATAGAATTAAAGGCGACATTTAAAACAACCTAGCTTCAACTATTATAACGTAACGAAGTGAAAGAGGTGTGGATTCGACACAGAATATATTATTGTCATCTATATAATTTCACTATTAACAGATTTGTAAATAGCTCCCAATGTTGAAGTTGAGATAAATCGTGGAATCTTACTTTTGTTTGCCAGAACTATTACGTTTAAGGACGAAGAAGAAATTATATGGGTAATAGCTTACGCGAAGGTTTAAGTAGCCTTGTCATACTTAACAACTCCTGAAGCTGCTTTGCGATTACAGCTTTTTGCGATACATTAAAGTTATAGTTCAACCAATGAAAATGTTTTGCAATAACTTACCCTGACATATAATGGTGATTACTTGGATTAAGCTGATAGCGAAGCTCTTGAAAGCGCTTCGTCTGCCGGTCATGGTGCATTAGAATTTTCGTTATTCAATTTGCTCTGAACTTAGCAAGGGCTTGAGTTGTCTCATGCTTTCTTTTCAGCATCTGAAACAATGATTTAGATATGAGAAATGTAAAAAATGAGCATGTAACCGTTGTTGTTGTATTATCAACTCCAAACAAAATTAGGCTGTAAACTGTCTAGGCTATATGTATTAAAACTAATACTTTTAAATTTCTCTGCAATATAAAAACTATGTAGGAACCCTAAATAGTTAACGTCATGTTTATATATAACAATGTTAAACATATTAAATCGGTAGTTCGCGTGAATGATGAATCGTTGCCCGTCGGCTCGTGACCGGCCACTCGTCCATCACTTTTGTATTTTCAATAAACGACAATATCTAATAAAGAACATTGATCATATCGGATTTGATTCTTTTGTGATTTTTTTCGAATAAAAATCGTATGGTCACAATTTAAACGGTGATAATGTGACAAGAGTTTCAGATTCATCTTATTAAAATTACTCACTTGCAGGATCTGCATTATTGTCTCCACATTCACTAGAATTAGTGTTCTCTACGTGATATTAAATTATAATGAGAAAGGCAAACATTATTGGCATCGTAACGATTTGTCAATATTGCGAAGAACACTGTTAGAGAGCTTTAATTAACTCAAGTCTTAATCTATACATATAATAAGAATGTAAATGTAACGTTGAGTAATAAAATAGATTTCATTAATTTTAGAGAAGTCTGTCTGTATGTTTGTTTGAATACGCATCACTGTTAAAGTTTTGCGTTCACGATAAAACCTTATGAAAATCATAAAGCATATCCTCGAGTAACATTTAGTCTTGGTTTCATTAAAATCGGTTCACTCTATAAAAAATATTGTAATTTTAATGACGACGCGACTTAAGTGCTATAGAAAAGAAGATAAATAAATGGACTTAATACATCCAGATGATTTTATTAGTCATTGTTTTTTACATTATGAGGTTCCACGTTATCGCAAAAGGTCACTCTCAAAAGGTGTGAAAAAATATAAGTATTAAACATAATATTTTATAATGATAACAAACTTTAGAATTTCCTGCAGTAATGTTTTTGTTTAATCCCCGATATTTGTCATGCCCAATGCTTACATTAGATTAAGATGTTTAGGTAATAATTTTAAAATAAAAAGATTCAAATAGGCTTATAAGGTCTGAATAGTAATAATGATATTGAACAGAGCTAACATAACACAACATCGGTAACCGGTTTGCAAGGGTGAAGTACTAGTGACAAAAGTATCATTAAAAGAAGACAAGAAAGAAAAAGACGGAAACATTTATAAAGATAAAAACAAATCTCCCGTGAAACAAGAAATAACTACCACGGGAACTAAGTTGCGCTTACTAGTATAAAATAAAATAAAATGCTATTAATCGAATATTGAAATATTTTATTTCCTATATACTTTAGTAAATATATTTGAGAAGGACTTACATTAAAAATGTATACAATTCTGAGTGTAATATTTATGTCAAAAAAGCGTTGTAGTACAAACAGTTCTCCTAATCTTAATGGATGGTATAAAATTTGCATGCCATAAACGACAGGAACAAACTTGGAGGACAGTGTGGACTGCTTAAGTAACCGCAAACGAGTGATCTAAGGTCGCGACTCAGGACACCCGCACAAGGGTGTTATCAGTCGGTCCAATGCACAAGAACAGAACGTGAAGTTACAAATAAACATCCTTTTTTGTACATTTTACTTATTTAAGCCATCCAATTTGATGGCAGTTGAGAAACTTGGTGAAAAATTTACCCATAACGTGAAATCTTTATTAATATCTGTTTATAATGGAAATTTTCAAACAACATTAGTATTCCTAAAACCTGAATACTCTTAGGCTATATGTAGGTAGAATTGAAAAATGAATTGCATGAAGTCGCACGGAGGTCAAGACTGTGTACCGGATAACCAATAATATAACGTCTTGGCGATTTCAAACTCTAGTTCTATGTTTTCCCACATAAAGTAGTACTACAAGTACATTTCTTGGTTGAGGTTTCCTCACGACGTTTTCTCGTTGATACATGTTGAGGTTCGAACCTGTGGACATCGGAATGATATTCTACCGGCCAACCTACTAGACCACTGCGATTTCTAGCTTCACTGTACTATAACCCTCCGAAGCAACAATTGCCACGTATCCAGTTTTATTAAAAAAGTAGCAATGGTCCGATTAACTGCAGATCACATACTCGTTATTTTTGATTATTTTCGACTCACCTGGAAAGACTCAAACATTCGATTGCTCCTTTGTTTTGGGGTTGCTACCATAAATCTATATTCCATCATCTTTCACTATAGTGAAAAGTAATAGATAGAAAGTTAGAAAATATATTCCACACTAAATTTGACTTCTCTTTATTGAATCTGATATTCGTGGGGTTGCACCAATGAAGTGGTCCATTTTTTGGGTATCAGTTAAATTGTGAGGGATCCATCTTGAATACAGATTTTTTTTATACCCAAATGTTTTTCTAGGTTTGATTATATCTAACTTGTGTTTATGCCCAAGAATATCTGAATCTCATGGTTGATCACATGTCCGTCAGTTTCAGTTATACAATGTACATAATTGATTATTTTGATGTTTCCAGCGTTAGAAGGAGGACCATAATAAAATTTGTTACTGAGATTAACACGACCGTGTTGGAATTCTGCAAATCAGCTGTGAACAGTGGGTTTGAATGCTGCTTTATTGGTAAAATATACTCTTCACATCAATTACAACAAGTCGATTTACGCAACATTTAAAAAAGAAAAGACACGCAATATTTAAAATGGTGGCAAAATGAAAGAGTTCTAATTTGAAATGTTTTAATTAGCTTTTATATATTCTTAATATATGTTATTTATTCTGGAAATGTTTAGTGTGTACTTATATTTATTTAAACGTATAGCTAAATAGAGTATCCATCTTCTAATCTTGTTGATCGATTGACTACACTATGACGAAGTGCAATTTATGTGGAACAGTGCAACGGCCAAAAATTTGTTATTATTTAGCAGCGCCCGGGGAGAAAGTGCAAGGGAATGACAGGTACACTTCCTGCGGACGCGCGTAACATCAGCCTCCTGTGTACCCACGATGCAATATTTAAACAAAACCCGAGTCATCATCGCTTCAGACTTCAACTTAGGCTAAACTTTGATAAAACTTTGATGTGAAGTTCACCCTCAGTCCGTGCCCAGAAACCCGATTTATTCTATGATGAAATTCAATTATGTCAGATAAGGAATTGGCTAAAAATTCAACAGTACCCGTCTGGCTCCGTCCCGTAAATTGTATATTCAAATTTTTTTACTCTGAATTGAAACTAAATCATAATAACAGATTTAACTTCATTTCAAATAACATTGTTTGATTTGAATATCCGTCTGGCAGACGTCAGGCATGGCGAACGTTGTCCCGCTTTGATAATCAAAAAAAAAACTAAACAACTTATCCTAAACCTTCCTCGTGACTCACTCTACCTACTGGTGAAAACCGAATAAAAATCCGTTAAGTAGTTTTTGAGTTTATTGCGAACAGACAGACAGACAAGCGTGGCAGTGGACTTTGTTTTATAATATGTAAACTGACCAGACATAGTAAACCGTCGCTTGACATAACACGAATGTTGAGATGGACGTGGATAGTCAATCTCTTTTATACTATTTAAATAACCTCGCCTCACCGCTGCTGTCACTGTTCGCTTGTACATCAATAGACGGCGCTGTACAATATCTTGGTACTGCTGTATCTTGGTGTTAAATTAGTATTACGGTGAAGTTTTTAAGGCCTTCAGTAGTCCGGTAAAACTATAATGGCCTTGCCAAGCTAACAGTGTAGTCAGTTCGAAAAAAAAATGAAGGCCTTCCTAAGCCAATAGCACAGTCACTTCGAGAAAAGAAAAAGTAAAAGCTTGCCAGGCCATTAGGGCAGAAATTGTAATTGAAATACAATCAAAATTTTATTAATGATTCTATAAGCTCTGTCAACGCCCAAACAATCACAATAAACGATGTAGGTTCGAATAATGTGATAAATAATTATAATTGGTAAAAATCATATCGTGTCTTAAAGCTATGTTTATTGTTTCTTAGAGTACCGGTTGTTTTTTTATTATATTAATGAATATCTCTTGTCTTCGAAATATGCTTTGTTCGCTATCGTTAAAATAAAAGTAAGTTGGAGGATAGCGCCGGCGGGCTACACGGCTTGCCTGTTGTTTGCTTTTATACACAGAGTTTTTCTTGATCTTTCCCTTAAATCTTATTATTGATAGATTTTGGGGTGAAAGGAATGAAAATCTTAGATGTCAGCGAAATGAGGAGAGAGATATATTGATGTGTAGGAATTCTACGTATGTTGTGATTAATATGAACTTCCCAGCAAATGGTCACAGTAGTCCAGCTTATCCACCCAGCACCAATGAAAAATGCTTCAAAATCGTTTTATTTTTCGTATTAAGAGCGTCCGCTGCATGTTAGTTAACCCAAAGTAACTATTCCACGCGGATGAAGTCGCGGGCAGAAGCTAGTAATTTATAAAGATGTTGTCTAAATTGGCTGCAATATTATCTATACTAATATATAAAGCTGAAGAGTTTGTTTGTTTGTTTGGTTGAACGCGATAATCTCAGGAACTACCAGTCCGACGTTGTTCCGTTGTCAACCCGTTGTCCCGCCCCGATAATAAAAAGAAAACCTTGACAAATTATACCTAAACCTGCCCCTTGAATCATTCTATCTACTGGTGAAAATGGCATGAAAATCCGATCTGTAGTTTTTGACTTTATCGCGAACAAATAAACTGGCAGACCAGAGGACTTTCTTTTTAACCGACTTCGAAAAAGGAGAAGGTTACTATGTTCGGTTATATGTATTTTTTTTATGTATGTTAATCGATATTTTCGTCAATTGTGAACCGATTTTAATGATTCTTTTTTTATTTGAATTGGTACACTATGTAGTGATTAACTGCTACCTGTGCATTCGTCCGTGTGAAATTGATCAAAAATATGTTACAACCGCGTGAGACGTGTGCTTTACTGGACTCCAAGAATAAATATACATATTTGAAAGTCATATATTTGTATGTAATATGAATTATATCATCATTTTGGTCAATTTGGCGGCCATATTGTTTTATTTACCGCGTTTGCTTCTACATAACTCAGTGATTATAGCAACGTATATGAATAACTTAAGTATATGGACAATACGGGCATTTTATATCTATACTAGCGGACCGGGCGGACGTTGTCCTGCCTTGAAAACAAAAAAAAATCCTAAAAGTTGATCGCAGCGCCACCTGCCGGGTCCAATTGTGAATCTAAACCATTCTCGAATCTCCACGAACACACACAAAAAATTTCATCAAAATCGGTCCAGTCGTTTAGGAGGAGTTCAGTCACATACACACGCACACAAGAAATATATATATTAAGATAATAAAAGATTTAAGATATATTGTTCGATAATGCTCATAAATTTCATTACTTTTTTATATAGTGTTAGTGAGCACTGAGTGGGGTATATAGTAGGTTGAAGTTCCAGGTATGTTGCTGATGATAAATCCCATCCCATTTGATATACTATTAGTATTCATATATCTAATGTACACGTTACATGTTACAGTAGATGGCGTGCGTGTCGTAGTTATAAATGTTTTTGAAAAAGCATTTCTGTAATGTACACGCCCACTCACAATTTTACATTTCTTTAATACATTTTTAAAAAGCGCGCGTGGAGCCGCGGGTAACAGCTAGCTTATTATAAGTGTCAAGTAAGTTTGACAAGGATTTGCCATATCAGAGCTTCACACGTGGAATAATGTTTTCACATCGCGACCGTAACGCCTCAATGCCATCCACTTCTTTTTGACAGAATCCAACGTAGACCAATTAGAATCGTCGCCGACCAGGTGCCTCCCTGAAGTATTGACATTTCGGCGCTTCGTGGAGACATTGCGTTACTTTACGTCTTTATAAGATCTACCACGGCGAGTGTTCTAAAGAGCTGTTTGGGTTGATACCTGCTGCTGAATTTCACTACAGAAGGACTCGCTACAAATTAAAATTCTATTCATAATATCTTGGTATTTGGAACTCGTCTACTGTCCGATATTCGAGTACCTTTTCTACGTACGTCACGTCTCTGGAATCATTTTCCAGCGGCAGCGTTTCTAGACACATATAATTTGCAAACTTTCAAGAGATGAGCCTATTTCTTTCTCAAGGGTTGGCAACGCATCTGTATTGCCGCTCTTGTCGCAGGTGTCTATGGTCTGCGGTGATCACTTACTGTCAAGTGACCTGTATGATCGTTTGCAACCGATCGCATAAAAGAAATCACGGTCGTCACTTGTAAAGATAAAAAAACAGACAAAGTCTCAGGAAGTTGCTAGTTATAAAAAAAATCGTCATTTTGTTTGCTATCTGGCATTGTTTTGCATTTAATAGTGTATATCTCTAACACTTCGCTACGACTGTTAGGAGTAGAGAAAATTATAAAACGTATAGATTATAAAGTGAGGATGGAACAATATTGAAGGTGGGCTATGTAATGAATGCGGCCTTTACCGGGTTAGCCGCTGATGAAATCCGAGCATAACCGAATATAGCCTAACTGTTTACATCTATGTCCGCGAGGTACCATATCGCGCAAACCAATGTCGGTTCCATATGTTGCATTCGCGTTGTATACGGAATTTGTATAAAGTTATATGTTCGAAGATTAACTCGACACTTTATAATTTTAATATTATATATCTATCTATATACATATATATATATATATATATATATATATTAGGGTGCGCCAAAAAAGTCGATTTTTTTTTCTTGCTCCCACCCTAGTGTATCATAAGATATATCCAAACAAAAATTATGCTGAAAGGACAGCTCTTAATATCAATTTTAAGAGGTCCTCCAACGAACTTTAAATTTTCTCATGTAAATAATACTAGCTGTTACCCACGGCTCCGCACGCGCTTTTTTTAATATAATATATATAATAATATATATATATATATAATATATCTCAGAAGGATAAACCGAAATCATAACATCACAAATAACTTATTATTCAACATTATTTATAAGAAATTTCTTAACAACCATTTTTTTTTCTATCAGAAAATCGTAGGTTTTATATTCTGGCGGCTCTTCATTTTACCTTTTTTTTGTGGCTGGGAATTATACGAGGGTTATATTATAATGCGATTAAATTGAAAATAACGTTAAGCCTTTGCCGGGGTAATAAGGGGCGTGACTTCGAACATTTTCGCCTCATCTTGTTATATTAAATTTATATTACGAAAATATTTAATATGTGATTTGCCGAATAATTTTTTTACGTAAGACTACATTTAAATTCATATAAGTTCTTACAGTATATTTATTAAGTGGGAAGTCCATCACTATTTGATTTAAAAAAAAAAACTGCTAATTGTTTTTGTGTATCCTTCGGGAAATAAACGTAACAATTCCAGTCAATAATGTCTCACAGTTGGGTGAATAATTCTTTTTTTAGTTCTTATGAGAAATGCTGGGTAGACCTGGTATTTGGCATTTATATCGATATTTAGAATTATGATGTTTTTGATTTCTATTATAACAAAACAGAAACTATTATTTTTTACTCTCTTAGAGCCTTTCAATGTTTTTAATTTAAATCAATCTTTTAACACAATTTCCATCTACTAGATCTGCTAGTATATATAATATGTAAGTTTATATAACAAATACACATACATCTAACATATATCTATACATATAATAAAAATCAAGTGTCTGTTTGTAATATCAAAATATATTTTTTCACTGATTGGGTATGAAAGTATACACGCTACTGATAACAAAAATGAAATTTTTAAAATTGTTAGCGGTCTGTCTGTTTGTATGTTACGGGTAATCTACGAAACGGCTGGACCGATTTTTGACGGGAATTTCATTGACAGATAGTTGAAATTGCAACGGGTTACTTAGGCTACTCTAAATTAGACTAGATGTTAACCGCAGTTTCGACCGTAATACTATGTTTAAAACGGTTGGACCGATTTCTAAGGGACTTTCATCGGCAGATAGCGGACATTTTACAAAGTTATTTAGTCTATTTAATTTAGACTAGCTGTTAATCGTGGCTTCGTCCGTAGTGCTATCTCCATAACGGTTGGACCGATTTTCACGAGACTTTCACTGGCAAATAGTTGACCTTGTAGGAAGTAATTTAGTTTATTCTGTTTTAGACTAGCTGTTACCATGCGCATGAAACTTAACAAAAATAAGTTGTTCACTATAAACATGTGCGTAAGACGTGCGTTATACTGGACTCCAAGAATAAATACAATCGAAATTCATATATCTATATCTAGTATGTAGTATGTAATTTGAATTATATTGTTTTTATTGGCATTTTGGCGGTCATTTGGTTTAATTACCGCAGTTTCGTCTACATAACTCAGTAATCATAGTAACATATAAGAACATTGTATCAAGTTCAAAGAGCACTACTCAAATTGTCAAATATTAACGACTGCTTAGACAGATATAAAGTCTTATATCTTGAATTATATTTATGCAAGTCAGCTGATTTATTGTTTACAATTCAGCATTATAATTATTAATAGTATTTTAGAAGATACAAGACATCTTTCTGATGAGATCTCAAACCAAACGTATTACTTATTGAGAATATGGGCACATGATATCTTCATAATAATGTTTTTAAGTCATTTTTTCATTAATTTTTTATGCAGTGTAAGTGAGCATTGAGGTGGTTATATAGTGGATTAAAATGCCAAATATGTACAGCTAGTACAGGTGTACATACTACAGTAGGGTACAGCTAGTAATATATATATCTCCTGTGCTTATATGAACTCCCGCTATGTAGCAAAACTACAAAAAGCAATTCTGGTGTTGCGAGTAAAATAAAAATACTAAATATTCACAAATTACTTAAAATTTATTGGTTTCAGGAATGTCAAACTGTCTAACTATAACAAAGCCTTTTCCAAACTAAGTATAGCTTATGTTTATTATACATAATAATAAATCGTTATAGGGATATTATATTTATCGCATAACAAAAAATATACAGCGCGACTAGGTAGTCCGTCGCAATATTTACATAGGTTATTCAGTACTTGCTTCTCGTTCTAAATCAATTAAAAAAATAGGTGCTTAAAATTTAACTTAATTATCTAGAGAAACACAACAAATGATATGGAATCTATTACGCGGCTTTGTTAAAGCACGCGCCATGACGGTGGCATTGACCGTCCGATCGTATTCATTGAAGCGTGAAAGAACGAACAACAAAGTATAATTCTTAGAGATGTGCCGATTATGACTTTGGCCGAGTAACCGGTTTTTTGTAAAAAAATATTGTGTATTTTTTATTTTATCTCATAGAAGGCAAACAAACAGGCAGGTCACCTGATGTTAGTGATCACCTCCATCCATAGACACTAGCAATATCAGGGGGGTCGCAAGTGCGTTATCAGCCTCTGTTTGGGAATTGGGAGGGAAGGGGAGTTGGATCTCCGGCGCTCTTACTGACCGAACGAAACGCAACAAGCACTGTTACTTCAAGTCGGTTTTTTATGAGAGGGTGGTAGTACCGCGGGCGAGCCGACCCATTAATACTGAAACCAATAATAGCTTCAGCGTGGCTCTAACATCTTGGAACTTGTGTAATGTTATTACTTTTTTTGTTCATTAAAGTGAAAGAGCTTAATTAAAAATTAAACATGTAAAAGAAATCTGGTGTATGGATGAAGCAGTTAATGTTTAGAATTTTTTGACATATTTTTTTACTGTATATCATGTACTTGAAATCTTATTTCAATATTGCTTAGTTTATTAATTAGAAATATTTAATTAAGATACTAATTTTGATTGATAAATGTTATAGATATCTTTTCTTTACAAGCAAGTAATTTTAGAAACTAATTATCAAAAGAAAGTTTGCTTTGGTTAACGTTTCATAATGCATAAGACCAATCTACTAATATATAAAGCTGAAGAGTTTGTTTGTTTGGTTGAACGCTATGATCTTAGGAACTACCAGTCCGATTTAAGAAAAGCCTTCGGTTTTAGATAGCTCATTTATCGAGGAAGGCTTTAGGCTATATATCATCACGAAAAGATCAATAGGAGCGGGGCACCAATGAAGAATGTTTCAAAATCGGGCACTTTTTCCTTTTGAGAGATATCGTTAGCGTTAATATTATATACGTTGCCATGGTAACGTGGTAAGTTTCTATCGCAAACGTTTTCAAAGTTTATTTTGTTTTCCTATTCAAAAAGTTTATTCTACTTTAATTTTATTTCCTATTTTTTATTTGTAATCTGTTACGTATTATAAAAATAAAGTTTGTGTATGTACAATTAAAATAACAACTTTTTTGATGAATGGATATGGCCTGAATGACCTAAAAAAAATGTTCTTTTTTTAATATTTTGTCTATACTTTTATATTTTGTCTGTTTGTTTGTTTGTTCCAGGGAATCTCCAAGACGGCTGGACCTATTTTAACGGGAATTTTACTGGCAGATAGCCGAAATTATAGCGGTTGACATATTCTATTTTTTCTTATTATTTGTTCCTATTATTTATTCTATTATTTGTCCGCGGCTTCGTCCGCATTGCTATTTCCAAAATGGTTGGACCGATTTTCAGGATGTGTTCACTGGTAGATAGCAGACCTCATAAAAAGTAATTTAGGTTTTTTATTCGCCTTCGGCCGCAGTGGGATATCCGTAATGCTTGCACTGATTTTCACGGGACTTTCACTGGCAGATAACTCACATTATAAGAAATAACTTAGACTATTTTATTTTGTTACTCAAGACTTGTCCGCAATATCCTACTATCTCCTAATCGGTTGGACCGACTTTTGACGGGACTGTAACGGGCAGATAACTAGCGGGCTCGGGAGACGTTGTCCCGCCCCGAAAATAAAAAGAAAACCTTGACAAATTATACCTAAACCTTCCCCTTGAATCATTCTATCTACTGGTGAAAACGGAATGAAAATCCGATCTGTAGTTTTCTGTAGTTTCGCGAACAGATAAACAGACAGACCAGAAGACTTTGTTTTTAACCAACTTCGAAAAAGGAGGAGGTTACTATGTTCGGTTGTATGTATTTTCTTTATGTATGTTAATCGATATTTTCGTCAATTGTGAACGATTTTAATGATTCTTTTTTATTTGAATTGGTACACTATGTAGTGCTGAACTACTACCTGTGCATTCGTCCGTGTGAAATTGATCAAAAATATGTTACAACCGCGTGAGACGTGTGCTTTACTGGACTGCAAAAATAAATATACATAAATGAAAGTCATGTTTGTATGTAATTTAAATTATATTAACTTTTTGGTCAATTTGGCGGCCATTTTGTTTTATTTACCGCACTTGCATCTATGTAAATCAGTGATTACAGCAACGTATAAGAAAAAACTAATTGTATTGACAATATGGGCATATTATATCTATATAATAAAAGATTTAACACATATTGTTCTATAATGTATACCTTACAATTTTCATTACTTTCTTATATAGTGTTAGTGAGCACTGAGTGTGGTATATAGTAGGTTGAAGTTCCAGGTATGTTGCTAATGATAAATCCCATCCCATTCGATGTACTATTAGTATTCATATATCTAATGTACACGTTACATGTTACAGTAGATGGCGTGCGTGGCGTAGTTACAAATGTTTTTGAAAAAGCATTTCTGTAATGTACACACCCACTCACAATTTTACATTTCTTTAATACATTGTAAAAAAGCGCATGCAAAGCCGCGGGTTACAGCTAGTTATAAAATAAAAGGATTAATAAACGATCAAGGTTTTATTTAATGTAATTCCCCTTACATATTTTTTATTGAGGAATATATAAGAAGTAATACTCGGCGCTCTTTGCTAGATAGTTGCCACATTACTAATAATTTTTCGAAGTAAAAAAAGGTCAGTGTCGGTATTATTATCCAAGATTATTAACTCCGAGTTTCCCCTGTTGCAGGCTTCGGAACCGTTCATAGCACCTAGGTTTATTTCGTTTATATTTTGGAAAGTCTTAGAATAAACTGTAACTAAGGTTCTCTTTGTTGTTTATGAGTATTTGGTACGATATTATTATTTTATATATTAAATGTGACCATGAAGTATTATATCCTAGAGTAGTGCGAGCGCTTAATCTATAACCTGGTATATTACCACTGTACCTCGGTCTATCAAATTATTCGATTCCAGACTTACATTAATCGGCAGTCAATATATACACATCGAGCTTTAGAAGGAGATAATTCAGGCAGATCGTTCTTATAGAATTACATCTCTATCGCACGAATCACTAATTCTTCTGTATATAAGAATTAGCCGTGAGTAACACAGACATCGCTCTACGAAGCCGTCTCTAACAAATGATATATTTCTAAAGCTCAACGTGTAATGCTTACTTTCAGTAAATCACAGCATGTTATTAAGCAAGGGATATCCACAGTTTTGTTAAAATGGAAATTACATATGATATCATAAAACAGCGCAGGACTTGAATCACTTCAATGATATATTTATTCGCTGGAATATTTCGAAGAGGGCTGGAGGTAATAATTTTTTATTCGCCTCCTCAAACTCACGGTTATTCGTGGAATATCTTCATCCGCACGTTCCTGGTAATTGCTTTGCGTTTTATAATTTTCCACCTTAAAATTATACATTACATTATCTTATAATGAAATATTAATGTGCGTGGGAGACGGACCCTTGTTAGATGTAGCTTTAATGTGAGATAACTTTTTATTTAAATGTTACTTTTGCATTACGGAAATTTTGCCGACCCGACGCAACCAAGATGATAAAATAACATCAAGACAACAAACAGACAAGAGGGCATTGAATTAATTGGGGTAACTGTCTAATTGAATTATATCTTTTTTTTTCTCGAATTGACTATACTATTGGCCTAGCAAGGACTTACTAGCTTTACCAGATTCCTGAATTATATAGGATAGATATCAGTATGTTATTCAAAGACAGCAACCACATGAAAGCGCGAGCTATCAGTACTGTGGTGCCATCTCTGGATAACAAACTAAATCCTGTGTGATTAAACGTAATGCAGAAGTTAATTTTGTCTCGAACACTTCGTATTACAATATGAGTTATAATAGATAAATGATGTTACGGGTTGAGAAGGAAAAGTAAGAAGACGTAGTTATAGCAACCGTGTTCCGATGAGTATTTTTTTATAGCATCACTACAAGACGGCATTATACATGAAGATATACACAGAGTAATACAAAAATAACGGTAACCATAGAGAAATCTATAGTCCATAGGTGATCATCGTTCTCATTATCATGCATCGGCTGATCATAAACCATGATACGCCTAAACGTCCCACTGTGGTAGATGATATACCTGATGTATGGTGGTTGCCATTTACTCGGATATAATTGCCATGCCCTACATTATAGACAAAAATAAATTGATAGCATTCTCCCTTAGCTTTAGAAGACAAATTTAAAATGGCAGTTTATTCTAAATACTTTATTACCCTTTTATTAATGAATTTAACATACCATGGTCCATACATGGTATTTTACATCAATAGAATTTAGCTTAGTTGTAAGATTTTATATTTCTAATTCAACTGATTGATAATTACGCATAGAAATATCATGTACCCGTAGCTCAATTATAACGTATTGTACATTATACGGACCGATGAAGGCGTCGGTTGAGAACCCAAAGATCATTTTGTATGGTATTTGTTTTTTTTTAATAGTATAGGGATATAAAACATAACTTAAATTTTTAGCTAATCTGTCTGCTATATATAGCATAAAGAAATTTTACCAAAATCCGTCACAAATTTCATTAACTACAAATTTTTGACTTTTGTCCGTTATCCTGGAGACGTTTTACGTTTTATGGGATAAAAATCTTAGATGTAACCTTGTAATATTAGTTATCACTGTGTCAAGTTTCGTCAAGATTGGTTCAGTACTTTCGGAGTGATACGCGTATACAGAAACCGAAAACAGACAAAAATACTAAATGAATTTATTTTAGGCTTCTATATCGATAACAATGTCTACCCCGATTATAATTTTCAAAAAATATTTAATGTATAGATTTTAATATTATAAAGCTGAAGAGATTTAGGAATTACAGGTTCGATTTGAAAAATTCTTTATGTTTTGGATAGCTTATTTGTTGAGGAAGGCTACATACTATATATCATCACGCTAAGACTGATGGGGCTGGGGCACCAATGAATAATGTTACAAAATCGAGAATTTTTTGTGGGTTCGAGGGTCAAAAGTAACCTTTACACACGGTCGAAGTCGAGGGCAGAAGCTAGTATGTTATATCTATGTATAAACTACTACCTTACGAAATTTCGTAAAAAAATGTGTAATACACTCATCAAAAAAGTCTAAGCAACATGTACTAATTTAAATTTTAGGATGGTTCTTCACATTGTAACGTTGTATTTTATTTTTAAAATAATATCTTTAGGGTTCTATGATGTAAAAAAAACAGCTGTTGTCTTTATAAGTTCTTTTAATAACAGAAATGAACAATATTAGAATATACTGTAGAAACTAAGATACATAAGAAACTAAACTTTTTTCTTACAAAATGAAATTTCTAAAGAAAATGTATTTATTGTGAAAGAATAGAACAATTTAATACAAAGTATGGGCTCCTCTGCTATTCAGAACTTGTCGGCAACGATTATTCATTGAATTAATGAGACTGTTTATGTCATCTTGCGTTATTCGCTCCCAATGGAATTGTAGCAAATCCTTCAGCTGTTGGGTTGTTGTCGCTCCGTCCAAGTCCTTCAAAACACGTCTCTGGAGCATGTCCCATGCGTGCTCGATGGGGTTGAGATCTGGTGATTGTGCAGGCCAGGGCAATACCCGGATGTTCTCCGTTGCAAAGTATTCACTGGTTCACCGAGCTGTATGTGAACGCGCATTGTCATGCATTAACCTAAAATCGGAGCCAAAGGGTTTGTGCAAATGGATAGACATAAAGGTCTGAGAATATCCTCAATGTAATTTTCAGCATTCATGTTTCCATTTACAAAAACGAGCTCAGTTCGCCTGTTCTTCGTAATACCCGCCCATAACATAACTGTTGAGCCGCTGTATGGATGAACTTCCTGAACGCACCTGAGCCTTTCAGTATTTCCGGGCCGACGATACACTCGCACCCTTCTTGTATCAGGCTTAAACCGGAATCGCGACTCATC
Source organism: Antheraea yamamai (assembly GCA_036509395.1). NCBI lineage: Eukaryota > Metazoa > Arthropoda > Insecta > Lepidoptera > Saturniidae > Antheraea > Antheraea yamamai. Next base: position 378,756 of record AP028445.1, read on the forward strand.
GGAAAACATAATTTTATCCCATTGTTCCTGGGTCCATGTTATGCGTTCTCTACACCATTCATATCGACGAGCGCGATTCCCGTGACGTATCGGTGGGCACCTGATTGGGCGTCGAGCTCGTGGCCGTACTCATGCAGTCGATTTCGCACAGTTTGAGGACTTACATCAACACCACTTGAAATTTGTAGCCTCAAACTTATCTCTCGAGCGGTTAACATCGGCTGGCGTCTTGCAGTCAGTTGTATGTACCGGTCTTGCCGAGTGGTCGTACTCTTTTTATGGCCTGGATGCTGTTCAGCGGGTTCTCCTGTATTATTGTAGCGCTGCCAAAGACGACAAATAACACTTCTATGAATGCCAAAATGTCGAGATACCTGAGATTGATTACTTCCCGCTTGCAACATCCCTACAGCTCTTTGCATTTCATCTGCCATCAAATGACGTCGCTTCATGACGTAAAAAATATCTAATAATTCAATTTTGTCGCTAACTTTATTTAAATGGTTGGTAAAATTATAACATCAAGACTAAAGTAGCAATTAAAACGCACTTAAATTCAAACAAATTCGCAGTCATTTGAATTTTATGAAAAAACAAAACATAATTAAATTTTTTTTTACAACCAGCCAGTACATCATCAATAACAAAAAAGTTTACTTACCTACGCACTTTGTTTGAGTAAATACTTAGAAATTAATTAATATAAATGGTAAAATTTGTAATATCTCGCATGTTGCTTAGACTTTTTTGATGTGTGTAGTTTTTGCGTAAATTTCTTCTTTTTAATGTTTTCTTAAGAATAAAATAAACAGACATACGAATGTGATATATATGTAAAACATAACCTAAATGTTATACCGGTGTATAAACTCCTAGCATACCAAATGTCGTCGAAAGCCATCAAGTAGTTTTTGCGTGAATCCTGTACAAACGACAGACACACAGACAGACAGACAAGATTTTTAAAAACTATCGAAATGTGTTCTGTCATTATTCCTAAGACCCCGCCGAGTATTTTTTCTTTAAAATATTTAATGTACAGATTTGTCTCGTAAGCCTTTTATTATATGTATATAGATTATAATGATATGTTAACTTCATTTTAACTTTTTTATATTAAACTTTTGAATTTTTAAGCATTACATTGCGTTAGGGAGTTGAATAGTATATTTATTCACGATAACGAAGTCCTTAATCCTCAATCAGCTTCTATATACGGAATTTCTCGTAATGAAAGAAATAAAATATATGTATTCAAAAATATTTCCCCCCCTTTTCACCGTTACCGAACCACTAAAAGACCCGGGCGCGTGGCCAAGGACCCAAAGGAAAGGTGCACTAGACCTGCGCAAAATTCGACAAACTAGGGTGGCGCGCGTTACATATGTTTTTTTTATTTATGACAAAAGAAACATATTTTATATATAACATATATTTACAGTATGACTCTCCTCAGAAAACCGCTATTGCGATTTAGTCGAGGAGAGGTAGTTTCGTAAATACGCCGACATGGAAAAATATATTTAAGTTTTTGAAGGTAGTTCATTTATAAAATACCTATTTAAAATACGTTTCGCTTGTTTTACATTACTTCCTTGTAGTTCTATTATATAATCGGTTAGTAATGCGTTATGAAGCCACGATGCAAATGAAACTTTTTTTCGAATCGTAGGTATTTAATTGAAAATTTTCGGAAAATTATTCGATGTAGGGTTCTAAAATTGGGTTTTGAATCTTAACTTAATAATTGGAAAAAGGGAATGATATATCCAACTATAAATTTTAATTTCAATCTGCGTATCAGAGTACGGCTAGAGTAGAATACATAGTAAATACAAACATTCAAATGATAGACGCATGTTAAAAACTGAGCACAATATTTATTTAAATTATTGAATCATTTTGAACTTCAATTATTCTATCGATAACTTCATCTTCGCCTTCGGTCTCACAGTTTATAAATGTAATTAGCTAAAATAAGCAAACAATGTGTGTATGTAACAGTATCATTGTCTATCACGATTAAGTGAACAGCAGCATTTCCATCAATACACTGATCAAAACACACAAAATATCGCGGAGCACTTGCATGAATGAGTAAGAATATAAATTATACACGGTTAACTCATGCGAGCCATGCGAGCGCCTCTCACTTTACCCGTACTTCACGGCCGCGCGCCGCCTGTAATGCGACATACGATAGATGGTCGAAAATATTTGAGGCGATGTAAAAGAGTTTCACTTTAAAAATATACCAGTGCTCTTGACTATCGCAAAGTCTAAGGTACTAAATCTTGTTATATCTGTGATAATTGTTCGTTTAGCAGTTAATGAATGAATTTCTACCAAGTAAAAAAATTGTTTTAATAATGTACGTGAGCGTAAATATAACTCGAATGATAAAGTCTACTAGATCAAATGGCACATTTTAAATTAGAAGTAAATCTATTGGCTAAGTGAGGTTTATTTATTGGTGCTGTTCTTTGTGTACTGTACCTTAGAAGTGAGTTCGTTTGTTCGTTGTGTGACCTTATGTACTGAAGAAAACAGATTACAAAATAAAGTTAATAAATTTAACCTTTGGATTTATATTGACGAGGTTTCCTTTAATGTATACAATTCACAGTTTTTAATTTTATTTTAGATTATTTCCTTCGACAAAGACATACATATTTTTTTTAAAGTTAGCTTAATCATCAACAATATATGAGGTTCCTATATTTGGCTTAATTAATCGCAATAATGATAAGTTACACGTATATGTACTATATTATTATAATATGCATATAAATTATAGCAGAAATATGATCCGTCGGAGTAGCAAGCTTATTAAAACGGTGCTACGTTTAAGTTATTATTGAAGTTATTGCTTGAGCTGTAATGAATAGACTAATATTAAGACTTAGTTCGTATAAATTATGATGCGCTTGGTAAAACACGGTTCGCTGCTTTTGCGATGTTATAGAACTTAATTTAGGTATGGAGTTTGCTAATATTCAAATATGTACTGAGTATCTTCTATATTAATACGTGAAGCCAAAATTTTGTATCCTTTTTTAAGCGAATTGCGCGAACGAATGAACTTGAAATTTAGCACAGTTAAAGTTTACATGCAGGAGAAGTGCACAAAGCTATTTTTTTATAAAAAATGCATTAATAACATATTAAATTGATTAAAATATACATTACTTACACTACTGTTTGAATGACATACGACATATATACACATGTAAATGAAAAAGATGTTTTGACATCCTTCATTATACTCCTACGTTCCAATTATCATTTTTCATCCTACATTCAATATTTTTAACATGACTTACGTTGCGTACCTTACATGTCCTTTGAAATTAACTGGTCAAACTGTAGGTTTAATCTATACTTTATACATATAATAAAAATGAAGTGTCTGTATGTAATATCAAAATAACATTTTTTTACTGATTGGGTGTAAAAGTATACACGCAACTGATAACAAAAATCTGTCTGTCTGTTTGTTTCGGGTAATCTCCGAAACAGCTGGACCGAATTTGACGGGAATTTCACTGGCAGATAGAAAAATTTACAGCGGGTTACTTAGGCTACTTTAAATTAGACTAGCTGTTAACCGCGGCTTAGCCCGCACTACTATCTCTAAAACGGTTCTACCGTTTTTTACGGGACTTTCACCGGCGGATAGCGGGCATTATGAAAAGTAGGCCGGCAATGCACTTGTGACTCCCCTGGTGTTGCTAGTGTTTATGGACGCCGGTGATCACTTACCATCGGGTGACCCGTCTGTTCGTTTGCCTCCTATAATATAAAAAAAAAGTAATTTAGTTTATTTGAATTTAGATTACCTGTTAACCGTAGTTTCGCCCGCAGTGCTATGTCCAAAAAGGTTTGACCAATTTTCACGGGACTTTCACTGGCAGATAGCTGACCTTACAGGAAGTAATTTAAGTTATTCTACACACATCAAAAAAGTCTAAGCAACATGCGTGATATTACAAATTTTACCATTTATATTAATTAATTTCTAAGTATTTACTCAAACAAAGTGCGTAGGTAAGTAAACTTTTTTGTTATTGATGACATCCTGGCTGGTTGTAAAAAAAAATTTTGATTATGTTTTGTTTTTTCATAAAATTCAAATGACTGGGAATTTGTTTGAATTTAAGTGCGTTTTAATTGCTACGTTTAGTCTTGATTTTATAATTTTACCAACCATTTAAATAAAGTTAGCGACAAAATTGAATTGTTAGATATTCTTTACGTCATGAAGCGACGTCATTTGATGGCAGATGAAATGCAAAGAGCTGTAGGGATGTTGCAAGCGGGAAGTAATCAATCTCAGGTATCTTGACATTTTGGCATTCATAGAAGTGTTATTTGTCGTCTTTGGCAGCGCTACAATAATACAGGAGAACCCGCTGAACAGCATCCAGGCCGTAAAAGGAGTACAACCACTCGGCAAGACCGGTACATACAACTGACTGCAAGACGCCAGCCGATGTTAACCGCTCGAGAGAAAGTTGAGGCACAAATTTCAAGGGTGGATGTAAGTCCTCAAACTGTGCAAATCGACTGCATGAGTACGGCCTAACTACCCCAAACCCCGATACTCACGGGAACGCGCCCGATATGAATGGTGTAGAGAACGCATAACATGGACCCAGGAACAATGGGAAAAATTATTTTTCCGAACGCACATTTAAGCCGAACAAGAAGGGCGAGGTATCGTCGGCCCGGAAATACTGAAGGCTCAGGGCGTTCAGAAGTCCCATACAGCGCTCAACAGTATGTTATGGGCGGGTATTATGAAGAACAGGCGAACGAGCTCGTTTTTGTAAATGGAAACATGAATGCTGAAAATTACATTGAGGATATTCTCAGACCTTATGTCTACCCATTTGCACAATCCTTTGGCTCCGATTTTAGGTTAATGCATGACAATGCGCGTCACATACAGCTCGGCAACCAGTGAATACTTTGCAACGGAGAACACCGGGATTGCCCTGGCCTCACAATCGCCAGACTCAAGCCCATCGAGCACGCATGGGACATGCTCCAGAGACGTGTTTTGAAGGACTTGGACGGAGCGACAACAACCCAACAGCTGAAGGATTTGCTACAATTCCATTGGGAGCGAATACCGCAAGATGACATAAACAGTCTCATTCATTCAATGAATAATCGTTGCCGACAAGTTCTGAATAGCAGAGGAGCCCATACTTTGTATTAAATTGTTCTATTCTTTCACAATAAATACATTTTCTTTAGAAATTTCATTTTGTAAGAAAAAAGTTTAGTTTCTTATGTATCTTAGTTTATACAGTATATTGTTCATTTCTGTTATTAAAAGAACTTATAAAGACAACAGCTGTTATTTTTACATCATAGAACCCTAAAGATATTATTTTAAAAATAAAATACAATGTTATAATGTGAAGAACTATCCTAAAATTTAAATTAGTACATGTTGCTTAGACTTTTTTGATGAGTGTATTTTAGACTAGCTGTTACCCGCGACTTTGCCCGCACGAAATTTAGCAAAAATATGTTGTTCACTGTAAACATGTGCATAAGATGTGCGTTGTACTGGACTCCAAGAATAAATATAATTGAAATTCATATCTTAATATATATATTTCTTGTGTGCGTGTGTATGTGACTGAACTCCTCCTAAACGACTGGACCGATTTTGATGAAATTTTGTGTGCGTGTTCGAGTGGATCCGAGAATGGTTTAGATTCACAATTGGACCCGGTAGGTGGCGCTGCGGTCGACTTTTAGGATTTTTTTTGTTTTCAAGGCAGGACAACGTCCGCCCGGTCCGCTATTATCTGTATATATATGTAATTTGAATTATATTGTCTTTTCGGTCATTTTGCTTTATTTACCGCGCTTTCGTCTACATAACTCAGCAACCATAGTAACATATAAGAATATTGTATCCAAGTCAATGAGCACTATTTAAATTGTTGAATATTAAAAACAGCTTAGATAGATATAAAGTTTTATATCATGATTTATATTTATGCAAGATTTCAAGACATCACCTCATTCATTGTATACAATTTAACATTATAATTTTAATAGGAAACTTGAAGACAGAAGGGGTCTTACTAAAAAGATAAGATAAAAGACCATAAACGTATTACTTATTGACAATATGGGCATATTATATCATCATAATAACATCTTTAAATCATTGTTTCATTAGTTCCTTATACAGTGTGTGAGCACTGAGGTAGTTATATGGTGGGTTAAGGTTCCAAATATGTTGCTGATAATAAACCTCATTTGACACACTGTTAGTATTTATATATCTAATGTATACGTTACATATCACTTTCGGTGGTATGCGTGTCGTACTTACAATTGTTTTTAAAGAGTATTTCTATAATTGTACATGGTCTCACAATTTTATATTTCTATTATTATATTTAAAAAAGGGGCGAGCGCGGGACAGCTAGTTATATAATATTATAAATTATTATATATATATTATTTTATTTATATTTTTTTTTTTTTAAATTTTCAACCACCTAAATAATTTTTTTTTTTTTTTTTCTTTTTTTATTTTAAAATTTTTTAGTTACTTGACTTCTTTCCTTTTTTTTTTATTAAAATTAAGCAATTTTTCCACCCTTAATTCCTTTATTTTTTTATTTTTTTTTTTTTTATTTTTTTTTTTTGAAGAACTCACTTAATTTTTATTTTTTTAATAAAAAATAAACAAAAAAATTTTTTTTAAAAATTAATAAATTTTTTTTTTTTTTTATTTTTTTATTTGTTTAACTAAAAAACTTAAATTTTTTATTCCCTTTTTTTTTTTTTTTCACAAATCAATTCCAATTACTTCTTAATATTGTCCCTCACCATTGTATTCACACTTTTTTTTTTTTTATTTTGACACTTAAGTTTATTTTTTTTTCCAAGAACAATTCAAAAAAACATTCAATTATAACATAATTCATTAAATTTCTTTCAAATTGGAGGAGTAATGCTTTTTATTGTAATGATTATGTAGTAATTTATTGCAATGAAGGACCATTGTCAGATAGATGAAAATCAAAATAAGAAAATTTGTATGCTCATGAAAGTAATCCATAACTTAGATCTATGCGGTTACAATGATGAAGTTCAACCTGATGTAATTATATATGTAATATAGTACAGTTGACGATGAATCTTGAATAAAAATGAATTCATTTTTAAAAGTTAATGGTAGTATTAACATCATATTTGTTTTGGAATCATCAATTGATTATATTGTGTAACCATTACGATGATATTTCCAAATGATGATACTGGGCATATCACTGTTCATCATAATGTACAGACTACATTTAATTTAATATCATCCAGAAATACCACCCGCCCATGGTGTCGTGTAAAATTATTTGAAAATTGTGTCATGAGTTGCGATAAATTTCTTTATTTTCGTAAAGTTATGTTTACTTAGAATTTGAGAGCCTCACCACCTTATGTAACTGCCTGTTTTTTGTTTTAGATTTATAATTAATTTCAATTTTCATTTAGACATTGATTTTTTTTATGTTTATTTAATTAAAAAAAAAGTGGCAAATAACTGAGTAGCCATGATGAAAATCTTTGAATATATAAGTATACCCTTTGACAAAAGTACTCTAATAAAGTACAAATTTTAGAAAATCAATGAGCCATGGTCTATTGACGACCACTGGGCGCCACAGTATATCTAGTAATTCCTTCCCAAATATTTGTAAATAATTTCGAAAACATTTAAAATTATCACGTTTCGTTTATCGATTTACAATAAAAGAGTTTCATGTTGATTTAACAACACCGAGATTTCATATTCTGTGCCTCCCACACGTTCTTGTATAACGCAATTGTCATTAAAAGTTTTTGTTCCCACGACGCGGGTTTTTACAAGTCACAGAACGATAATGTCAGTATTGTCAGTAGTAGGTTATACACGCTACGTGCAAGCTTGGACAAGGGTTCATTCATTCTGCCAAGGGTAAAAAATATCATAAATATGTATATTATCTGGGTAAATTGAGAATGATTCTTTACGTGCAGTTGTGGTAACACAAATACAATCTTAGCGGTATATTTTCAACTCTTGTTGTCAGTTCAGTGTATATACGTATAATGAATACTTAAATAGAGTAAATCAAAGGAAGGTGTTACCGAAAATAAATCCTAGACTAATTATTCATAATAGATCATGGAATAATTTTCTCCAGAAATGTATCTTATACGTAAAACTTAATTAGATTAAACCTTTATAAAACCAGAAACAGTTTTTTAGGTAATAGTATTGGGTTTGAAAACAAAGTCCCAAAGTATATTACCAATTTACCAAACTATAGGTTCAAGCATCATGTCAAGCGGATTTTGATATCAAAAGGCTATAGAGTGGATCAATAGGTGAACGCTGGTGATGTCTGGAATTGAAATTGCATCCATTAAAAACGATTGTGACGTATAATGTTTACTAAATTATATAAGTATATATATATTAAAAAGATAAACCAGATAGAGTATCTTGCCGGTTCTTCTCGATGACTGGGTTGTTTTCCGAACCAGTGGTAGTTTTGACGTTCATAAGTACCCTTCTTAGGGCCTAAACTGAATAAAGTGTTTTTTGATTTTGATTTTAGTGTGTTTTTCATATCTATTGGCACTCGGAGCAATAATTATATACATTTTTATAAAGTCTATTAATCAATCAAAGGTAAAATGTGCTACAAAATTTCAATATTACATGTACACAGGTCCTTATACTACGCGTTGCTAGTCTGACGCAAACAGCCGCAGCAAGCGCAATACAACAAATCATGCTTACGTAGCATGTCATGACGCGAAATTATGAATTTATCTGCTGCCAAAAATACTGCTCAACGGGGCTAAAGTAGTTTTCACTTCAAAAATACAATAGAGACCGCAATGTCGGAACACATCACGTTGAGAGCGACGCGAGCTGTCTGTGGTCCGTTAGCGTTTTGTTTCTGTACAATTAATCATGCCTACACAGTGGGAACACGGTTTTCCTCCAACACATACACATTCACGAACACTTTTGTAATTCGGTGACAAAGGAATAAATTTATTAGCAACGGTTTACGAATCAACTTTATACGTTTCACTCCTATCGCATAAACAAATTGATGGTCCCGAAGTTAGATATGCTCGTGAATCGGTTTCCCGACTGATTATTGAAAATCTTCTTACGAAAAAAACCTAATTAATAAAATGTAATAATCTTCATATATAAGGAAACAGGTTCCAACACAAATAACATTACGAATAATTTTGTAATTTGGTCTTCCAGTAAGTATTCATAATGTTGGTACAAATCCCTGAACTAGTTTAACTTTGATATATAATTATGACAAAGCCTATAAATGTATAGGCATTCTTGAATCTGAATATATTCGCTCTTAAAATATCTTCATTAAAATCAATACGCAAACGTTGATTTCCAAATGGCTATCAAAAATTTGAAATTACACGAAAAGCTATCTTTATTTTAACTGACTTCAAGAAGGCTTAGGTTCTCAATTATGTTGTATGTTTTTTTAATAGTTATTACCTCATAATTTCATTATTTTGTAAACCGAAAAATATTTCTCATAACATAACTAAATGCAGTCGAACCAACAAATTTACAAAAGTATTGTGTCTCGAGATAATAAATATTGGATTCCATAAAGGTGGCATAAATTGTAAGCTCGAACATTTGTTAAGTGTTTGTTAATAAACTACAACGGTTTTCTTAGTACTAGAACATAAATGATCGTTTTATTATTTAATTTAGAATATATATTAACCTTTATAGCCTACAGTGACTATTACGCTGACAACTATATAATGTCTAAGTTAGGGTACAATGTTTTTATCGTGTCTGCTCATTTTCATATCTGATCTATTAAGTACTTAGAGTGTTTTATATCTCCTAGTATACTAACAAATACCCAGAAATATACACACAATTAACTTAAAAGACTACAATAGTTATTTAACGAAATAATAGAAAGTCTTAAAAATAAGCAATTATGAATTTCGTTATTAAAATGTGTCCCGAGACATCGCTTCGTATAATGATTTGGCAAAAAAACATACTGTTATTACACATCCCTAGTTATCAATGTAACGGATCGCCCAGACTATAACTTCTGCTTGATGCGTGCTTGAAGCATTCAACCTACACATATTAACAGTCAGTCATGTCAATTATATTATTTTAAACAAAAATTACTTCTGTTAGGCTCATTATACCGGTTTATAAACATACTATCAATTTATAATTCAGTATACATTTATAAGACTTAAGAAGGATGATTTGTTAAATGTTTAATAATTATTGATAATTCATACTGTAGGAATTAACTGAATCCATTCAAACATTCAAACCATTCAAATTCTATTTAAAATCGTTAGATCTAATTTAAAGAGTAATATTTAATATAGTTTTACGTATTTGAAAGCACCGTACCAAATTATTTATTTCTCTGAAAATCTGCAAATTTTTGTGGAATATACATATTTTCTAATCTAAATTAATATTATAAAAGTCATTTGTGCTGAAAAAATATTTTCTGATCAGACTCGAAGGGCAAAAAATCATGATGAAGTCACCAACATTTAAAGGATATTATTATATAAGCCTTTATCAAAGGACCAATGATTTACATAGTTTATTTCCAGAATGGAGTGTAGGCTAAGCAAAAAGTGGAACTAAGTACGTCGACTCACCATTCATCTTGAACATCCAGTATTCAGTTCAGGATATTGATGAACGTGCTGGCACAACTTGAATTAATTTAAGCTACTTTAATTCCACGTGGCATGATGATTTTTTTTTATTGTAGCACGACAAAGTGACTGCACTATGTCTGATGGTAAGCATAGTACAATCCAAAAACAATGGCAACCACCGAGAGACAAACTATCCATCGCCGGTCGCCGCTGTCATACCGGCCTGCGTAAGTGTCTCTTCACGTTTTGTTTTGCTGTTGTCGGTAAAATACTTAGGAATCTAATTGTATTTGAATGTCGACCGTTAGAACATTTCATCAATAGCAATTTAAGGTACATTACTATGCCGGTTTTTGCTACCATTGACGGTTTTGATACTCCAGTGGCCAATCTATGGGGTTTTTCATAAACATTCCTAAGCGCAGAAGTTGAGTTCTAGGCTTGTTGTTTACTACAGTTTAATTTGAAAGAATCTTCACTAAAATTACAAATGCCAACTTATTTTGTTTTTTCGTTTGTTTGTTTCATGCCTTAACTACCGAACTGATGAATGAAATCTACAATAACGCAAGCGAAACTATAAGCAAAAACTATTTTAGAATATAAATCTTGTATGTTTTGTTTATCAACCACATCTTTAGACTGTAATACGGTGCCATGAGAATGGCTGCTTTGTATAGATAGGATACTTGTGACTCTTCAGTCAAACCATGCAGTTTCAGAATGTCAGTGCTGCATAAATTGTAGAGTACTTGTATTCTCCATCGCGACCACATACATGTGGTAGAAATAACTTTTACTTTGTTATTTCATGGCCGATATTATGAATTTTGTTTCTCCGACAAACATTCCTTCAGACCGGCGGATGTTGTCCCGCCCTAATAATAAAAAAAAACCTTGAAAAGTTCTATGCCTAAATATTCCTCATGAATCACTTTATCTACTGGTGAAAACCGCACGCCAATCCATTCAGTAGTTTTTGAGTTTATCGCGAACTGACAGACAGACAGACGTAGCAGAGGACTTTTTTTTAATAATATGTAGTGATATTGTCCTAGAGGCACCATTTCAAATTGAGAAGTGTAGATTTAATCCAAGTGCTTTTAAGAATACTGGAATTATTGATAACTGTACATGAAATACTGGTTACGTTAGATAACATTTCATACATTTACTCAATGCTATCAATCGCTGTCAATTCGTGATTAATAACATTGACAGTAATTAGTGATTGCATGGGTCCACGTCGTGCAAACAAAGTCGTAAAAATTAATAATATTGGCTAATAGTTTTGAGGTATATTCGACACCATTTAATTTTATAAAAATAACATAACATTTTGCTTATCTAACTTTCCATCCATTACTGCGTAATAGATTGCTGTTTAAAATTTTTAATGCCCGAATATAGGCTAAAAAAATATAAAATCCACAAAGAAAGTATTAATTAAGAGGTGGAATCATTCCTTATAGACGTCGACGTACAACTCAAATTGGCTAAAAGCAAACAAAGAGATAGTTGAATCAACTATAAATCAGAATCCAGTCGGCTTCGCCCATTTCCTTTTATTTCCAACCCTCTTACAACTAACGAAAGTCTAATATCGCCCATGTAATAACAAATTAAAAGAACTTCTCGCTCCTGTAGTATAATTTTCTTACAAATTGGTCTAAATTATAAGACGAACGAGAAAAAATATTATTGAATATATTATGAAACTTAATGTTAGATATAAGTCTATGGCTAACAGTGGATCAGTTTACGGATATGAAGTTAACTAAAACTTTAAATAGATTAGTTTCTCCGATTTCAATAAAAAATTATGTATAAACAATGTTTTACTTTATTTTTAATGCAACCTGATTACGATTAAGAGGAAAAATCTTGCTCCTTTAATTAATTCGAAAACTTTGAATAATTGGCCCGGAAAAACCGCTCACGGGATCGATCTGCAGATTCACAGGCTTATTGTGTGTACAGTGAGACGTAAAAAATCTAAAAGTTTTAATCTCACCATCATCATTATTTACAATGTTACAGGCGATTTATCAAACCAAGGAAAAAGTCCTTTTTTTAAGTCAAGATTGAGGCAAGAAAAATAATTTCTTTTTTAAGGTCTTATAAAGGTTTATAGAACATTTAATCCAGTTTCTGAAAACGCCCTGCAATTTTCAGTGCGACCATTGGTTGCTGAGATATCGATGGTTAAACACAAAAGGGTCCTTTTTTATTCAATATGGGATATCTTCGTGACAAATGGACGTAACGAAGAGTAAAAAAAATTAAAACATTGAAGCTAAATAAACAGGTTATGTGGTCTATATGGTCGTTTAACCTCCCAGTCCGTTAGTGGTATCCGCCGCAAAATACAAAACTGTACCCAACGCTGCGCGCTACAAAAGACGTCCGCGACATATTTTTACCGATCCTCCCGATGAAATAACGGCAGCGAACGATCAGTACCAGCCTGTCTCTCCAAACAAAGCGTGTTCACGCCCACACCCGCGTAACCACAGATCACGCCGCCGTGGTCTGGGAGAAATTTCGCTCCCGCACACTAGATTAGGCCCTCCTCAGCAGCGGCTCAAGCCTACGTCCGTTCCCTCGGCGTGGAGCCCTTAAGTGCGCTGCTCGCGCGATACAGTGACACAAAATCTTACATCACTGCGACAACATTACACATTGACATTGTTGTTGTTGTGTGTGTGTAATGTGGAGGTAATCCTCCACTCACGTGCATGTATACAAGCTTAAACATGTAAGTGGAAGGGTTTTATTTTTTCCCCTTATGAAACTGAAATAGTTTAGAAAATTATCCGATACGAAATATATATAAGAGTTGTTGAGGTATGTATGCCAGGTACACATATGTTTCAACAACTCATATGTGTATGAATAGTTAAGTCGCGAATTGCATGTATCAGGCAACAGCCCAAGCCGAGGTGTGACGTGCACCCTTGAAGTAGTTGTCAAATAAAATCGGCTCGCCTTAGTAGTCCGGTGAAGCTGTTAAGACCTTGCTAAGTCAATAGCGAAGTCAGTTCGAAAAAAGGTCGTTTAACCCAAAAAAAATGCGATTCCGCGGAGCCAGTAAAAATAAGCTAGAAATTTGTAAAAAAATTTCGTGCTATATCTTCTACTTGCATTTGCATTCGAATCGAGAGTTTAAAATCTAGTGTAGAGTCTAGTCTAGTCTAGTCTAGTAGAGAGTCTAGGAACTTTAAAATGCTTTTTATATTTTAGATATCACCATTTTTAACTGGGATACAGCCGATCAAAAATAAGGTAAAAATTTAAATGATTGCTTCTTTAATTTTTGTGCGTAGTGTATATTCATTCGCTCATCGCTTGTACCAAACATTGTTTTCCACACTCGACTAGTCCCGGCTGCGAAGTTTCCCCCCTTTTGTTACTTTTTCATAACAATAACTAATTTCGTTGGTTAATTAAGCAACTGAGAAATGTTCCCGGAGAAATTTTAACATTTCAATGTAATATAGCTTCAAGTATTATGTGAGTTTTGCAAGTTGCTATAAAGTTCGTGTTGTAAAATTTTCTCTTGGTTTTCGTGTTCGTTTTATTCTTTGGTTAATTCTGTATTATGAAGTTTAAAACTCTATGAGAGTTGAATACGAGAACGGTTCGAAATGTAGGAATAAAAAAATAAAGATTGCTTCCGTCAGCTTTATCTGTTTATAAACTACCTAATTGGTTTATATTATGAACTAGATGATATCCGCAGCTCCTCACATGTTTTTTAATCGTATTAATGTAGTGTAAAAGTTAAAATGTAAAATTCAGAAGACGTAGAATTAAAGAAATGCTCTTTCAAAACCAATTGAATACGACACGCACACCACCTACTGTAATATCAAATATGCAAATATGAATAGTGTGTCAAATGGAATATATCATCAGCAACATATTTCGATTATTAACCCATTGAACAAACCCCTCAGTGCTCTTTTACACTATATAAGTAACTAATGACAATTCCAAGCTATCTGACAATATGTTTTAAAAATGTTATTATATAGATATAATATGCCCATATTGTCGATTAATATAATTAAGTTTTTGTGGCCATACCAAAATTGCTTGCTTTCTATTCTAAGCTTTTTAATTCTTCTAAGTTTTCGATATGTTGCAAATATTACAATGAATGTCCCGTTTCTCTAGGCCTACACTTCACAGAAATATTGTATTATCATCGTTTTATTATATCTGAAATAAATAAATTAATAAAATTATTATTTAAACACATTTTTCTTATTAATATGCAATATGTGCGATAGGTAGGTACGTAGTTGGGTACATTATCTTTGTTTATTTATTGGCCGCTCCCGTGTGTATTCCTTCAATTAGGGAGCTATGTAGTTCTCATTCATACAATACAATATAGGATTGTCAAGAAATGGTAAACACAAAATTCAATTTAAATATATACAATTAATACGTTTTAAAATTTGTTGAAAGTAACGTATACTTCGTAATTTATTTGTATACCAGTTTTCTGTTCCGAAAGAAACTTTATTAATGAACTCTTGAAATGATACGTTTATGATCTAATATCTTATTAACAATACTTCTTTTATCTTCACAACAACTACTAATTATACCAATTACTAATTGTAAACAATGAGTTGATGATTATTTTTCTAATAAAAAATACTGAAAGACTTGAAGTCTTAATATTTGGCATTAATATAAATCAAGATATAAAACTCTATATTATTCATCTGTAATTTTTTTTTATACTTAAGAATTAAAATGGTGCTAATTGAAGTCAACGCAATATTCTTATACATTGCAGTGGTTACTGAGTTATGTTGACGCGAGCGCGATAAATAAAACGAAATGGCCGCCCAATTGACCAAACATAATCAAATGATATACATATTTATCCAAAATATGTACATTTCAATTATATTTACCCATGACTTCATCCGCGTGGAATTTAATAAAAATATTTTGTCCAGTAGAATAACTATAGTTAAGCTATAATAGAGGTGTGAGAAATAATATAATCAACAATTGGAATGTCCAAACCAACCTCGTTGGGAAGATGTAGCGTAAGGATTCAAGTTCAGAATATTATTCGAATTTCGTCGGCAAAAGTAACAAGAGCACCATTAGTATAATTTGATTTTCGCCCGTCAAAAATATACAACGTTAATTTTTCACAAGTTTCTATGCGTCGGGAGTAAAGTTTGTACCCATTGGTTAGGTTTGTTTTTAAATTCAATTTTCTGTATTGTTTTATGTATAACAAGATATGTACGACTTATTATATTGTAGAAAAGTTGTAGAACGTATTGTGTTGATTTACAATTACAGTCACCTGTTTACAATAAAGTCACTCGAGTCACTTTGCATTAATATCACAGCAGTTAGGTAATAATTCAAATGACCTGTACGGCATGATACTTCGCTGCCATAGGCATTCACAATTCGACCCTTTTCGCTTATAGATGCTTAAAATTAGGTTTTCATAGGGTTATCACTCCGTGATATCTTTTGAGGCTTCGATTGCAATGATATTCTGTAAAGGTCAATTTTTATCTAGATTAAATGCCCAGTGTAAGTAATATATTTAATTGACAAAGTCTTAATACTATGATTATATACAAAGAATCGATTTTTTTAAATAAAATGTAAAAGATAAAAATGATTACTCTGGATTATCTTCAGGAGGTAAACATATAAACATATATTTTCGTGCACTTTTTGTAGAGCTTTTTAAAAATACAACCCTTTATTACATTATTTTCATATATTCTGTTTAGCCAGAATAGACAACGTAAATGCCTGCAAAGTTTTTATGACTTTATTAATATACGTTGATTTTTTTCTATTCGCTTTTAATGTAATATGGATTTATATAGAAACATAAAAACGTGTTGGAAAATATGCTCTCAATATTAATGTTAATCATATTAAAATCTGTTATCTAGTTTAAAAAAAAACAAAGGGAACATAGATTGAAGCGAATAGTGAGTTTGTCTTGTACTATGTTTTTATCTAAATACATTATAGCGAGATAAACAGCGAAGGAAAATTTAAATATAGGATCTGTGTATTTCGAAGCAAGTCATATATTTTTTTTTATAAAAAAGTAATGATAAAATGAAGATTGAGCATGTATATTATCTATACGTAGATATACATTTTAAATATCCTTGATTTGTTCGAATTTAACACAGCACACAATTTAATACAGTTCTTATGATAAAACTAAAGTATTTTCACGCGAACGAAGTTGCGGGCACTAGCATAATTATATGAAATAATATCACATGAGTAAAACGAATAATAAAAGTTAAATCTTATGTAAAATAATTTATTAACCAAGCCTGTCCGGGGCAGAAATATGTAACGAACGGGAGCAATTTGACTTCAGGCTGTACCGTCTGTTATCCCTTCAATGAAACATGTCTCAATTATTTATTTCAAAACAAAAAATAATATATATTCAGTTGTCAGCTGTCAACTATTTCTACAGTAACTATGTTAATTGTGTTCAGATGAAAGATTGTCTTACGATTGTCGACTAAACTATCAAAATGCGTCTTACAATTTATTTTTTGATATGGGCTCAGTATCTACGAAGTTAAACTAAAAAATGAAGTCGAGGCAGTCATAAGGACTGTCGATAGAAGTGAAAACTCAAAACATTGGAATTGAAACTGTGTTCTGTTTTGAATTTTTAACTTAATTATAGTGTGAATTATTTAAATTTCTTAATATATAAATTGAAATTATTATCATTAGTCACTCTTTCAACATCTATTGGCACTCTGGATAATAATTATATACTTGTGATGCAGTTTATTAGATCGTCAAACGTATTATGTGATGCATAATCTCAATACAAAATATCAATATTAGATGTACGGGTACACAGACTCTTATACTACGCGTCGCTAGTCTGACGCAAGCCGCGCGAGTGCAATACGGTCCGTCACGCTTACTTGCATGTCATGACGCGAAATTATGAATTTATCTCCTAACAAATAAATACCGCTCAACGCGACTAAAGAAGTTTTCACTTCAAAAATTATTGAAGTTAATCCAGTACTTTTTGCGTGATGCAAACACAACGACAGTCATCTTTATTTTATTATACAGAAGATTATTTATACATTAAATCAAAGTAGTTTATAAAACATATATGACAGTAGAACGGATAAAAAAATTAATCACAATAACTATGAACACAGATAGATGTTTAAAACGGATACTCATGATTAATTTAAAATTTTAGACAAGAAAATTTGTACATAGCATGTCATTCAGAAATGAACAAATATGTTTTTAAGTTAAAACGAAATAAAAACTCATGCAAATGAAAATTGGAGCTTAGGTTAAGACTTTCATTTGTCCAGGAGATTGTATGTATTGTATAACAATAACGTTAATGATATAAAAAAAAGAAATAATGCGGATTTTAACTCATAATAAAATAATTTGAGATAGTTACTAGTTCTATATAACACATGAGCCTGATGAATTTCAGAAATCTGATCTAAAATTAATTAACATATTTGTACGATATAATAATTAAGGAAATATTACCTGTTATATATATTTAGGATATTATCTAAATTATCAAAATATTTTATGTATCTCAAGCTATATGTGCATAGTTATTAATAGTAGATCAGGCAGGAGATGGGAAGTAGTTAAATTGGCACAATCAAGTGTTAGGAGCGTAAATATTTTATGAAGGGTTAATTTCCTGTATGGGTTTCTGCTATGCGATTGTCCTTTATCGTGTGTGGGCGGGGAGGGAAGTAAGTGATGAAGGTTGGAATGTGATGCTAACCGCCCTCCGCGGTCGAGACTATGCTCTTTAATTACTAAAGACGTGGCCTTAATTCTGATGGACTTAGTTCTTCGTTACAATGTTGGTAGTATCATGAGTTATATATTAAGGGATCTAATAGAATATTATGCGAATGAACTATTCAAGTAACACAGTGATTGTAATGGACGTTTAATATTATATATATTAAAACAATTCTGTATGTTTACTGCTTTTTTTTACGTTGGAACTTCTCAACTAATCGTAATGAAAACGTAAGTAAAGGAAGTCCGAATTTTGGGAAAGTTATAAGGATACTTTTTATTAATATATCTAAAAACAGACAGGCGAAGTTTTGGGAAACAGTTTTAAAATATTATATAAATTAAAACAAGTAATATTTTCAGCTCTGTCTTCTATCACTAATAATACGTCAATCAACATATAATAAACAATATACGAGTATTAGTGCCTAAATAATTACATTGCATCTATTTTTATTATTCCCTATTTTCTACTCTATTAAAAAAGTAAAGAAAAGCCACAAAACAATATATACCGTTTTTCTTTTCAAGAATTATTCCAACACAACGGAGAATGTTGGACTCCTTTGACAGTGTAAATTATTTGTAAATCAAAATATATAAACAGGAAGGGTTAGTAAGTTTTTCTTGGAATTAAAAAATTAACAGATTCGTAACAAAACATTTGGAAGCTGTAGGAAACAGGCGTGACTAAACCGCGGCTCCAGGGGAACGTCGTGCGTATGACAAGCGACATCGAATACAATGAGCGCGACCGGGAGACCGGCTTTTTGTCGACGCTTCATAAACCGTATTGTTTGTTCGACGATTCACTTCACGTTTCTCTATAGGTGCTTGTTAAACCAAATTAGGTTTATTTGTTTAATACAATAATAATAGAGAACGGCTTAAAATCGGTAAATGAGTTATGGGGATAAGTGGTAACAGCAAATTTATAATTTAAAATTAAAAATACTTCTCGTAATTAATTGAGACAAGACGTATAATTCCCATGAAGCCTATTTTCACGCAAATAAAGCTACGGGCACCAGCTAATACAGAATAAAGGTAGACAAGTAGAATAAATAAGTGGTAAGTACTCCTCCTTTTGTACAAGGTATGATGATAGATGACATGCAACTAACTGCCCGCTTCAGGTTCGCTCGCGCGGGTGTACTATTAAACAAAATGAGACTAAATCTTTCCTTTAGCGTACGACCAAATAATGAACTAAAAACAAATGAACATCAGTCTGTCAATATTTTTGAAGATCTTTCTACTGTCTGTCTCTTTTACACACTCACTTTTTGTAAGAAGAATTTTGATTTAAAATTTCACTTGTAAAAGTAGACATTTACTTTTAAAGCTTGTTCTGACAAACACAATAAAATATAATTAGCAAAATAGATGCAGCCGTTCTAAAATTATGACATTACATAAAGTCGGCAATTCGTTTTTATTTATATGGAAATACCGTTCATGCTGTAACCAATTGTGGTTTTTTTTATTTATTTATTCTTCCGGCACTCTAGGTTAGTACCTTTTTCTGACATTGTTTTAACTCTAGTGCAGCTTAAATGCAATATTAAAGTGAGCACAACAAAGTATTATTATTACTATTTAACAGGTTACAGCTTATTGTTAATGGTTTGTTTTTTTTTATTACTACCTCGATTTTCTTGAGATAACCTTTATGGTGGTTACATTGTTATCTTTTATAACCGTGTTTAGGTTGTAAACCAATAATGATTACAGCATTAAAAATGTACAATATTTATGTTGCAAATACACGTGAAATGTTTTAGCCGACGTCAAATTAAGGATAAACCTGAAAATTGGGAAACTCCTATAAATTTTTAAGTGTCAGTGCAAAAACTTTCCCAAGCAACCGCCATTTTGAAAAGTGGCTTTAAGAATTTACCCGAGAAGAGTTGCTCCAAGTAATTATACAATTAATAAGTAAAGACCCGTTCGTATTATTAGCTATTGCTAATTTAATTACATTTTAGATTTAAATTTATCGCTACTGTTGAACGTTATTCGTGACTTGTCAAAATAGAATTGCTAGGTCTCTATACATGAACAACTGTTGTGTTAAACAGTCTTTTTTTTTTCGAACCGACTAACGTTACTGGCACAATGTACCTTTACAGCTTCACCGGACTAAGTTTAAAGTGTTCAACCACTTGTATTCGCAAATGCTGAGTGCTCGTCAACTAAAAGTAATGAAGTTATTAATGCTTAATGAGTTGTATTTATTTCTGTATAATTTTAAATGTAACTGAATAATTTTAATGTAATTCATATTATATAATAATATTTATACATACAAGGTAATTACATTGTATAGTAATGGTATTAATAATTAGTATTTTTGTTATATGCATGTAGATTTAGATATCAATATATCGAAAATAATATACTGGAATTATTAAAAATAATGTTTACAAATATTGTTGCTCGGTGATGACTATTTTTACAATAATTATGCTTAGAAATAAATTGTATTGATTTGGATTTTAAAAATGGAGTTTTTTTTATTTAAATTAATTATTCTTATATGACTACACCATCTTATAATTAATTACATTATATTAAAAACAAAACAGTTCACAATAGCCTTTTCTCCTCCACTGATTTTCTTATTTTTTTGGTGGTGAACTAATTTTTTTTCTTTTTCTATAGAAACTTTAGTGATATCACAATAAATCCCTACTTTCGAACGCTTACATATTTTAATTTTGTTGAAATAAAAATAAAAATAAAAATGACGAAATTATTAAAATATTGGTAAAAATTATTCGATGTGAAATTCCAAACATTTTGAAATTTATTTTTTAATTGCTTAATTATTTCATTCATTTATTTTCAGATGATTTTAAATAATTATTATGGTCAAATTCGACCACCGGTCTAACACTAGGATCAATAAATTAGAATAATAATAAAGAAAAAATTAATTAAACCTCACCTTATTATCCTAATAATATCTAGAACACTAGTTCCAAAGCACGAATAAGTCAAATTATTTATTCATTATATTAAAAAAACATCCCGTCGCATTCGTATAAAAACGTTCGTAAACTTCGGAAAACTTTTCGCGGCCAATTAATTACAAGGCAGCTCGAGTGAAACGCGTACAACCAGTGAGAACCGGCGGGGAACTGGCGAAACTGGCAACTGGCAACATCCAGCGATCCGCCGCCGCCGGCTCGGAACAGAACAGAGCGCGGTAACCGATCCACTTGGCTACATACTAAGATCGAAATTTGATCGCAGTTAGATAGAATGGATGCGCACTAAGACATCCCGTTGGCTATTTAACCCGAAAAGGGGTTAGAGGGCGCATGCGTGCGGTCGTTCAACCCTTGCAGTGATGCTGCATCATTGGTGATCGCACGTGAACAGCTTACCGGGTACGTGGTCCGAGTAATTCCAATGCTACATCAGTTACTTTAAATTGCGCTCATCAGACTTTCAAAGCCATGGAAATAGGGAAAATTACGAAATTCTTGTGGTAATGATTCTATTTTTTTAATAAAAAGTAATAAACTGGGATCAACCTGTAAATATGCATAATCGTAAAATATCCTGGATTCAGTTAATGATCCATGCAACAAATTAGAATGAATATGATTGCTTTGTGGTAGATTTAATTGTGGCAATGCTGGCAATATCACAGTCGAATTAAGCAAAAATTCCATCAGGTTTCTACCACGTATCTACGTCGTTTTGTCCAGATATTTTTAAAAGTGTTTCACTTATCCTAAAATACCTGCCAACTGTAACTATAAATGTGTTGTTTTAAATTTGTGCTCTCATATGAAGAGATATTATTCAAAAAATACTCAGCAAGTGACAGACAACTATGTTAATTTGAAATAGTTATAGTTGTTCATTATTTACAATGAGTAATTATCTATCTATACATATAATAAGAATGTAAATCTAACGCGTCTGTACTTTTCACATTTTTGTGAAAAAAACTATTACATGTGTCTTGGAACAAGTAGTAAAATACATTTCAATCATTTTTAGAAATGTCTGCCAGTTTGTTTGAACACGCATCACTTCTAAAACATTGCGTTTAAGATAAAACCTCAGCATCATCAGAAAATTATAAAGCCTGTGTGTATAGTTAGTGTAATTTTAATGACGACGCGATTAAAGTACGAGAGAAAAGTAGATAAGTAGCTATGTATTAAACATTCAGGTGATTTTATTAGTCATTGTTTTTTTACATTAGGTTCTACGTGGACGGAGTCGCGGGCACAGATAGTAATAAGTATAATTGCTGAGGAACTCCAGCGCATCGGTCGCAGACCCACCCGTCGCGAGTACACGAATAAATACGTCCAAACGCGGCGATGCTCGTATTTAAGAATTTATTTATAAATTTAAATTAATAATAAAAAAAATTATAAACTTCCCACATAACTATGTGTAACTATCAGTTACAAAGTTAGAGAAACATTCTTTACCTTAAAACAACTTCAACGCCGCAATTACCTTGAAATACTTTCTGTATCTCGTTCAAACCGATTTTAGGCTTACTATTTTGAATCTATATCGTTGATTGAATGCGTAGACGTTGTTTGCTTAATTTCTGTACCAAAAATTGTGACAATTGATTTCACTTTGTCTTTCGGTGACTATTGGATCTATGAAGTGAAGTTACTCTTCTAGGATTGCAGTTTCAACTGAGGCCAGTCACTAATAGATTGCTACTGTTATATACTGAGTTGCATTAGTTCGTATGGTATTGCATCTTTGCCGTTTCCATCTGTCTGTACCACCCACCGTACATACAACAGTGTAACAGAGGATTGTCGATTGGCATCAGAAATGATTGTAGATATCTTGATGAATTTGTATAGGTAAAATATATGTGATGTATACAAGTATATGTATGTAGTAACACTCGCAAGTGCTTTTGAGTTTTTTTTTTCTAACGACTAAAGTTTTATAAAACAAAAAAGCATAGTAATTGACTGAAAGGTTAATAATATATATATCAAAATAATTAGATATATATGAGAGAAGAGTATGTAAATTTTATTAAGGAGATAATATTTAGTTCGAATTAAAATATTAAGTTAAATTATTCTGATGTATCTAAATGTTTTATGATTTCAATAAACATTTTTGTAATTCAATAAAACAAGATGTGATAAATCGAAACAAGTTCGCAGGGGTCGCTACCCAATCCACTCTGGTCGTAGGCCGTCAATAAATAAATCACAGAATTGGTGAGTAACTTACTGTATCGACCTCGATATTACTGATTTGACGTTAATTGCCTCTGATTTAGATCTCGGGCGCTTAAAATGTTGTTTTATGTACAGCTTCATGGGTTTTGCTTCGATATTCTAATGGTTGAGAAATTTACATTCAATTTTTTTTTTGAAGTGATAACTTCTTTAATTATGTTGAGTGGTATTTTTTTCCAGGAGATAAATTTATAATTTCGCGTCATAACATCCTACTTAGCGCGACCAACGGTATTGCGCTTGCGCGGCTTACGTGAGACTAGCAACGCGTAGTATAAGAGTCTGTGTTCATCTAATATTGATATTTTGTATTGAGATTGTGCAGCCCATAATACATTTGATGATTTAATAAACTGTATAAAAAGGTATATAATTATGATTTAGAGTGCCATTCCATTGTTTTTAGTTTTCAATTCTGTCGGCAGCCTTATGACTGCCTCAACTTTTCACTCACTTTTTCCACATTTTCTGACAAGATTTGTGATGTCTTCGACTCATTGTTCTTTATACATTTTGCAGGCTCTCCTTCGACTATGAAACAGAAATCTCTTGAATGTCCACACCGGGCTAAGTAACCTATCCAACTACATTTGAGTTGAGCTATACATGCGCCGATATCCCGCATATTAATATATTTTCGGATGCACATATTTCTAACTCTATCACTCAACGATATTTTCTTTCACCGTCGGCCGATAGTGTTACCAATTTATTAATATTAGTAAATGTATGCAACTTCCGAAAAATTCGTTGGCACATGTCGGGGTTTGAATATGTCGACATCTAATTGATATATCACCGGTCGAACCACTAGACCGCCATGACTATCAAATATATAACAATAACGGAAATAACACTAATAGAAAGGTATTTGAGCGTTATTTTAGCCGCCAAGCTCAGGAATCGAAGTCTGCGCTTGACTTACATTGACAAATTAGATTGATTTCGTTTATGAATATAGTGATTGAATGATTGCATCCAATCAACTTCATGAGAATTATTGTTAAATTATTTAGAAACTCTATTTTTATCGTACCTAAGGCTGATATAAAAAAAGACAAATATTGTGCAATTGAATTCTCGAGTGTCAGCGTGTTTTAAGTTCAATTCTATTAGCAAAGAATAAAAAATATTTTGACAGAAATATGTAGAATTATACCTAAAAGGACAGCAATCCTGATGACAATCATAATATAAACTGATATATCTGAGGATTTAGTCGACTTACCTCGTGTGCAAGTCATTTCCTTCACACATGACAAAAGCAGTTCAAGTAAGCTTTGCAGCAGAAATTGGTGTGATGATAGTATATGTTCTACCCTCTTTGATTTCTTCATCTAAAGAAACACTAAGAAGTGAAACTCATTCTTCATATTTAATTTTCCAAAGTTATATAATAGTGGAATATTTAAAATAAGTTCGATCTAAAACCTCGCCTTCTTCGATTCTAGAAGCAAATGCAAAAGGGAAATTTTTTTTAAATAAAATTTATTATTTTATTGTTAGCAACCAATCTTGTAGTATATTATTACTGCTATTATCGAGCGAGTAATGATATTACAAATTTCTTGCAATCATTTTAATGAACTAACAAGATAGTGGCCATCTTGTCAAAACTTTTCAAGGAATTTTTGTGGTATCTACGTTAGAATCCATACTCCGTGGTATTATTTCTCATCCACTTCGTTTGCGCACAATAACCAGACTATATTACGTAAAACACCACCAATACTACAAAATATAGAGCCGAATAACACAAGATTATGAAAAAAAATTAAAATCAACTACATGATATTCCAAAAGAGACAAAGTAACTACAATTTAAATTTGAAACATATTATGATAAAACATTATCGTTGGTATATTTCAATACAAGTGAATCAGAAGTCATCTGTTACATATTTTAATACCAACTTTCACCTCATAAATCACTATTTTGCATAGTGAGATAATGTTGTTATAGCTTAAGTCGAATGAAAGACCCCAGCCCATTCGGCAAGTCATCTTCTACACGCGATCGCCCTTCAGGTGAGATAGACCGTAACTCCAATATTCCTTTGAATAGTGTACATTAGAGTTATGTAGTTAACAATATTCACTCGGCTACGTCTGTTAAATCCATTCTCGTTTATTATCTGAATCACATGATATATATTCTCGCAGAGGGAACGAAAACAGAGCGTGTGGAAATTTCAAGCGTCTTTATTTCGACATATTGTTGATCTATTGTTGGTTGCGCCGCTTTATGTGTATTTGAAAGTTCCCGCATTATGGATTAAATCACGCCACTTTGAAGCCCGACCAATTAATTGCGATCAGGTCACGCCACCTTTCTAGCCCAATCATCCTTTCCTGGCACATGCTTATTCGGTAGCGCGACGCCCGCGCCGCCAGTTCGATTGCGGCCGTCAGTGTTGTGGGCCGCGCCGCGCGCGACGGACGCGGGGCGGCCAGTTGTTCGTTTGCTATCGTCGGTGTTGTTGTGTCCGTGGCGAGCCGCGCCGCATGCTAACATTTTGAGTTTTCGCATGGTCGAGTGAGAAATAAACGCATCGCTACATACGTGCCGACATATATTATAAACAATAAGTGTTGTGTGGGAGGAAACCCAGTGGAAAGAAACGAGAATCACCTAGCCGGCTAGCCACGTGGAAACTGCAGCGCCGCGAGGTATGTGCCAAGTTTCCTTCCTACCTTTGTCTCCCTCTTCGTAGCTGATCGCAATAGTTGAATATCAAATATAGCACCCCCACATATACAGTCCACTTAAATTTAGCATAGATACCCCCGCACCCGCACCCCCATCGGTGACGTCGACATCGCACCGGCGTCACCAATTGTTGTTATTATGTCACATGAGAAATATTATATAAATCGTATTATCAAAATATATAATAATTCATAAATTTTATTTCATAGTCTGCAATTTTAATGCAACTGTTACGTGATCTAATCCAGTTATTGTCTACAAGTGAACTCGAAATAACAGGACCTCATTATATTTTAATAAGAAAGCCACCGCTTCACTTTTAATCACGGAATGTACGTGTTTTCGCTACAATAAATATATTGACACAATAACTTCTACATTAAAGTACGTAAAGGTAATATTAGACTAAGAAATAAAACATTGACACTAGCAATCACTATGTAGCAACATTTGAAGAAAAAGAAAAAGATTAACTATGACGCAGCAGTGATGATGGCTCAATTGTTAAGCAACTTCAAACACTATGTCTATCAACGTTGATTTGAATCGTTGCGAGTAAACCGGAGTCTTCGGTGAAACAAAAATCATAGCGTCCTGTTAAGGCTTTTTGTAACCCCACCTGATTGTCTACCACCGTCAAGTTAAAAATCTATCGCTACGCATCTGTTGATCTGTTCCGATTGTTGCTCTTGAAAGGCTGTCTCTCTCTAGGTTTAGCGTGTTTATCATCTTAGACCACATAGTCATTTAACATCATATAAATGATCTATAAAATACAAAAAAAAAGTTACAAAAGTAATGCTCTATAATAAGAAGATCATGAAGAATTACAAAAAATATGGTTACACTAGTTGACCCAGCCACGCGTTGTTGTGGCTCACTTATTATATATTGAATTAAAATGATAAAGTATTTGGTATTATGGGGTAATAAGTCTGCCTAAAAACATGGTACGGAAAAAGCGAGCCCCTAGACTACCTATAGTATATAGATTCACAGAACACGTACACCACAAAAAAAAATGGAGTTGAAAAAGAAATTCAAAATTAAAACGTGGCGCAATCTATGACATATTTATAACAGTTGGTTCTAAACTTTTCTGTTAACAACATAATTTAAAGCGCCACCTGTTAGAGACTGATGAAACTTACAATTAATAACAATAATCAACATAGACAATCATTTAATTTGTAATAAAGAAAAATTGAGGGCATTAATCGAAATATAAATTATCCTATCCCTCAAGTTGGGCCAAATTATACATAAATGCCAACTTTCATGAAGATCGGTTGAGCAGTTTCGGAGTTCATCATAGACTAACATCATGACACTGGATTTTTATATATTTAGAAGAATTTTAAACAAGACTTCAATTTTTCTATATATAAATTATTATGTAGGTAGTATTTATAGAGGTAGGTGTATCACGTCGTTAGCAAGTCAGTATTCAGATAAGACGTTCAATAGCCCAAAGGTGTATTCACAAGATATCATAGTGACTGACAGACTATTTAAAGGCTTATATACTCCGAAATGTAATTATTTTAATATAAATATATGTAAATATTAAAAATATATTACAAGTAAGAATAAAATCGACTCGGAATACTTTCAATTTCCAATAACTATGTCAAATAACATAACGAATTTTTTTTCCAAAGGGATGTCAATACCTTTGCAGATTGACATGTGTAAACATAGCTTAAACAGTCACCACGACTTTCGTCAACTGAACCAAGGTACCATAAACCAGTGAAAAGTAATAGACATTATTGTGAAAGGAGTCCCGTATGTTGGTCAAAGTTAAAAAGTGGTAATTTACCGACAAGTCAAAATAACTTAGTAACGTTGTAAATCTATCTCTCTTTTGATATACCATATTCTTAAAATTATTTATTATTTGTTAAGTTGTCAAGCCTTGAACAGAACTCAATGGTTACATTGCAATAAATTGACACTGCAACGGGAGCGTTATTTTCTCTGTAAAATCTCAATTTCCTTTGTGTTCGTACAATTCATGGTTTGATGTAAAAACGATTCCTATCAGGGAATTCGAAACTTTATGTTTGGAATGTCTAAGTCGTTTATTGTTTGCTGAATAAATTTAGATTCCACTGAAAATCCTGAATTCAAAAGTAATCTTCATGTTTAGCCGATAACCGATAAATATAATTTAGTAGTTGTTTCGACCAGTCGACTCTAGACTTCAGACATTTGGTTTTGATTAAAAGTTCATCTCTGTTTGTGCTTTGTAATTGTTGGAATCCGTTGAATACGGTTTATGTATTTCACTTTTTTGCGGTTTCTATTATGTTTAGTTCTCATGCAATGATTGTGATTCCCATTGTTTTGAATACTAATTGAGTTAGAAACACTGCAAATGTTGGTAAGGTTTTAATGCTGATATACTTATGTGCCTCCACTAATTCTTATATGTATGATTAGCTTAATAAGATTCATGTTGTTGTATCCAAGGCAACAGCCCAAGTTGAGGTTCGGCCACTCACGGTTGAGCTTGTCGCCAAGCGGCTGAGTGCTATAAGTACTCGCCCAATTTGGTGTGATGAAACTGTAAAAGCCCGACGGCCCAATAGCGTTAGTCAGTTCGAAAAAACTTAAGTGATCTGTATAAAATTCTAGAGTATATAAGATACTGTCAGTATTTGGATACACACTACTTAATTTTTGTTCAGGTTAACAACATAACGCTGCGTTGACAATTAATATTCTTGTACAGGCATCAATATTCCCATTTAGTTACAATAATCTAATCTCCCCAATGGCTGAATCAATTATGATAAGACGGTCATAGAAAAAAACTTATCAAAGCATTATCATCGCACATTTTCACAGCGGTTTAGCAGTGATCATAAAATTGAATACATACAATCGGTACGAAGATTTTAGTAGTTAAATAGTAATTACAAAAATACAATTAAAAAACAAAAGGCAATCCACAATTAATCTAGAAAATACCTAGTTGTCGTTATACAACATTTTTATTAAGGGAATTCAGTCATGGGCATTTGTTAGTCAAGCAGAGATAACAAAGATATTAATTAAATGAAATCAGAAAATTTCCATCTAATTAATTTGATAATAAACAATTGAAAATTATCTTTTTATATGTTGGTAAGAAATAATAAAAATTGGCAAGATTTGGCAATTTCTAGTAAACTGAAGTAACCTGAGTAATTTCTATATTTAGCGAGGAATAAACAAAAGAAGATCAATAGAGTTTATTCGCGTTGTATTCAGGAAATATAATGGAATTATGCTTTTACCGGAACGCATCCCAAGCTATGAACTCGTGTTACGTCCCAGACGCGAGAACGCTTCCGTCCCACGGGACACTGTGAATGTAGCACGACTTAGATACCTGCTGTTCATTAAATCTAACTTCAGAGCTACCTTCACGCTACTAAACTTGGTGGTACACACACATAGGACCAATTTAATATAATCTATTTCTTGCGTGGTACGAAACGTATGGCCGATGGCATTGTGAGTTCACTAATACCATATATATCGCAGTTATAATATAATTTTTGGGCATGCCGTACTTTGCTATTGCTGGTAGCTATAAGTTTTTTTTTTAAACAAATGGTAGTGAAAATAAACCTCGATAGCTAATTTGTACCGTGTTTGAGCACTACGTTAATCGTTGTGGAATCGAATTCTGCATTAAACTTTCGGTGTAGTAAAACATCTCATGTAATCATCTTCTCTCTTGCGACAACCACTGATCAGCTATAATACTACAGCACGTTTGGTGAAATGCGTTATGGAAACCGCCGCTGTATATTCAATAGTTAAGCATGGTGATAAGGTTCTGTATTCGACTGAATCGATTTCACTATGAACACCTATAAGCCTGTGAGTGACTGCCATTTAGTTTTTTGCGTTTTGGGATCAGCCAATTCTTTACATACACGATCAACAACGACTGTTGATGACGACATATCTCTGAGTTATTTTTTTTTTAACTTTGGAATTATAACATAAGTATACAAAACGATAAGAAAATTATGGAATGGATATCAAAAACGAAAGCCACTACAACGATTCGACTGGAAATCGTGTTGAATTTTCTCCCCGAATTCAATTCCACGTCGAACAACATCGACAATAGTGTTTCTAGTTATTTCCGCTGTTTATCTGTGAATTCGTAAAACAATGTATTAGTTTACATGTTTATCGGGATTGTAAATGTATAGTGGAAACAGTGTATTGGTATTTTTTTTCTTTGATAAAGACATCATCCATGTTAGGGATCGACCCATGTGTCGAGGGAACTTTATAAGCGAACTCAGAACAATAATTGGTGGGTTACAAAGATAATCCTATAACAATCAGAGTGGCGGCAGTGACAAGGCGAATGTTTAAGCCAATGTGCTATAAGTACAGTCAAAGTTTAATGTAGAAGCTAGAAAGAGCGAATATGTATGGAAGAGATTTCGAAAATCTGGAAGCGGATAAAAAAACATTGGAATCTTTGACAGAGACATCGGATCTAGGTACCTAAAACCAATAAACTGGAACACCATTTGCCCCATTACCATGAAATTTTGCAAATTTTGGGGCATAAATTAGTTGGGGGTAAGAATAAATATTTATTGTAATTGTTATATAGTTTTCAAAATCGGAAATGATCAGTCACTGTTTGGATACTAGCGAGGCACGATAAGCAGTACTTTCTCGAAATGTAATTCGTGGCATTTGTGAAGGATAAACGTAAGTGGGCCTCCATCTTGATTATAGTGTGATTTATTTGGTATTGATTTTTTTATGGAATCTATTTTTAGCCAATTTACCAATACAGTCCACTGTCAAAGTAGTATACCCGGTCTGTGTGGATGTGGTGATTGCCACTCCAGACAGCCTAAGTATGTATTCTTAGTTCTCTATGCATTTACTAATAGCTCGCCAACAAGTAGCGCTAGTCTAATTTTATTGATATTAATTTTTGTATTGCAATTTAACTCGAAGTCGCGGGCTGTTTATAAATTAACTGCTGAACGCCTACTAATAATCTATAATCAGTTATCAATATTCATCAAACCGACACCGATTTCAAGGTAAGTGATTCAATATCTAAAATCGTCAGCTAATCTAACCCCGTTAATTACTATACGACATAAATAATAGAGTTAACAATGTATAGAATTACTTTTATTATAAATACAGCCTGAATATTTGCTTTCTTGAGAGTAATCAAGTACGATCTTCATTATTAATTACGGAATCGTTCTGTGATTTTGTCTTTTACCTTTAACACTTATAAATATGGTGGAAATTAAATGTGACTCTCCTGTGTTTGCAGTGCATTTATTTTCGCTGAAGTGCAGTCATTTGTTCGTCTTAGATACAAAAGTGAACAGACCGCCTAATTTCGCATCGCATTTTTTTAAAGTTATGTATGGAAACGTCTTAAAATTACCATGTAAGCAACCTATATCCATCTATAATTAATCTAAAATACCTTGTATAGAATCTATTATTGTAAAATAACAGAAACATAATTACTCGTGTGTTTTCATATAGCCGATTATCATCCGGAAATATTGTGTATAAGTGAGAACATCATTCTCGTAGGTACTTATAATTGTTTCCCAATTCATCTCTTCTTATATAGAGTGCAGCACGTCGACTCTAGTTGTCACACGAACTCTCCATTCTGGACGTTTAGCTGCTAGTTTCTCCCAATGCGAAGGCTCTATGTTATAGTTTTGTATTTGGCGCTTTAGCACATATTTGAGTAGTTGACCTGCTTACACTTACAGTACTCGAGTCCAGGCTGTTGTGTACTTATATATTCAATAAAATGAGTCTGTAAACATCATTACTGTAGCATGCAATTATGTCACCTGGTTAACCGTTTGGTAACTAAATATATTCTGAAGCACAACATTATATTTAAATTTCGTTATATGAATCGCAATTTCTAAAGAACGGTTGCTTTATTACACATTTTTTGGAATTTTCTTTTATACAGTTCAGCAACGCGTACAACTTGTAAGCGATGTTATTCACACCCTTTACATACCAAAGTTACTAACATTTACTTAGCGTTCTGTAAACTGGTTCTAGACTATTCTCTACACACAAATCGACGTATCTTGGCTTTCATTGGGAAAAATTGTTAGTTATTGATCACTTATTAATAATATAACTCTCTCAGTTTAATTTCATATGTTTCAGTGTATTATATATACACCGTCTTTTCATGCGGATAAAGGCGACTGCAGTTTTTCGTAAACATATTAAAATCGTTGTATGATCGTATTATCTACGTGGCTCGACATAAAAATTATGACGCTCATGATAAGTGTCTTGCGTAAAGCGTATAACAGTTTTGTTAAAATGAACATACTATGAATACAAAAAATCTAGTAGAAATGACAAATTTGGATATATCCAAAAAAGTACATGAATGATTTTCATTGAAGTAGGATAATTAAATAAAACAACATATTAATCACGTCACTAGTATTTTTATAATGCAACAATGCCCTTTGCGTCTTTTGACCACGCCAAAGCTTTTGTTAAGTCAAAACCTTCGAAAGTCCTTTGCTATCACATCATTACGTCTCCATCTATACTCGTAACAGGGCGTAAATTAATTAAGTGTTCGAGACGAGTTACCGGAAATACTCCGTTTAAAATACTTTTATTTGGATTGATATAAAGTTCGCATTTTTCATAGTCGTAAAATATTATTTTTGAGTAAAAGTATATGTAATAAAGGTAATTTAAATTATTCCAAGTAATTTATCGTGGTATATGGGAATCTATTTTAAAGGTAAAGAATAGTTTTTATCTACACACAAAACAGTAATAAGACGGGACAATTTTTATTTCAAATGTCTACAAATTGACAGTCGGGCACCACTCAAAGCGCAATGACGGCGGTTGAACAGCAACAGCAATTCTATGGACCTACCGACTGCATAATGCATCGCACTTACACCGCTCACCTCTCCCCGAAACTGAGCATCACTACCCTCATACATTTTATTTGAGACTATGTTATCTTGTTTTTCGCAGTACATTGCTTTTTGAAGTGAAACTTCTTTATCGGCGTTGGAAAAAATTTACCGTCACATTTTTCCGTTACGCGCCATCTTGTTTGTATTCATGTCTATGATAATAAAATCCCTTTGTTTAAACTTTATCTAATTTAACTTTATTTTTTAATATATTAATGAAATTGTTTGCCATAAAGAAAGAAAGGGTTTTTTTTGTTTTTTTTTTTTTTTTTTTTTAACCAATTTCTGGAAAGTTGCATATAGATCATTTTGCGAAAAATAAGGCCTTAAACAAGTTTCACTTCTTACGTGTGTACACTAGTACACGCACACATTTTTTTTGTATGAAAATATATAATATGCCCGTCAGTTAATGTCAAAATACAACGTAGACTGTTTATGATAATTTGTTGATAATTTTAAAGAGTTTTGTATTTTAATATAGCCTATTTGTGAAAGCCCTACGCTTTTATTTCCTAATATTTTATTATTATGGGCAATTGATAAGTAAATACTCCATTTCAATATATTAGGAATGCAGTATGTTGCAGTAAAAATAAAGAACGCTTATACTTCCATTTTATATATAAAATATTTTATTTTATTAATATTTAATGCCATTAATGATCACAAACCACAACGGTTACAGAGTAGATTGTGTTACTCTTAGTTGAATAAGTTCGATTGTGTAAAACGGTAATGTATGCCAAAGTACTCGTCAATATCGTAATGGATTTGTATCGTGGTAGAAGCTTGGAAAGCTCGTTTCAAAAGCAATAACTCGAGTGCATTGACGAACACCAAGTGTCTACTAGTATCGGCCTCTTGGCTTGGAAGGAGTTTTGAATTCTTGTAGTTTGAATTTTAAGTAGTAGTTAATGTTGTTAGCAATTAAGGATAAGATATTTCTTTATACTAAGGAAGTAACAACAAAACGGTGCTTCAAAACGATGATGATGCAAACCACAAGTCAGAAACGAAAAAAAATTATATGTATGAAATTGGTCAACAAACAACGTAGCTGAAGGAAGATGGCATGTGGTTACAAAAGAGGTAGATGTAAGATTGGATGTAAGTACGATAATTAACTAAAGGAAGCTAAAAAATAGTGCAAATAATATAAATTAATATGTTAACACGGTATGGACATGTCAAGACATGTGGAGGAATAATAAATAATCGTATTAATAAGACTGTTAAATATAAAAATACAATTTAGGATTAGAACGAAGATCAATGTAGGTATGGATGTGTTAAATGAGGAGTTACATGCATGAAAAATATGAATACCGATACAAAAATTGACAAAGATTGGAAGAGTAAAATCATGCTATGTTGTCCCTACTGATGTACTAATAGGGCAAGATAAGGAATAAAGTCGTAAAAGGATATGTCTACTCCAAGTTACATGATCAGCGCAGCCATGTTTATATTTTATCTCACATAGGGCTTCGAACCTATCTGTGTTCAGTTACAACCAAGTTTCTAATTTCATTTGGCTTTTGAACCAGTGTGAGTTGCCAACCATACAAGGGACAATCATGTTGCTTAAAGTCAGATACAGGTATGGCCTTGCATTGAAATACTCAATGGAACTAGCAGATATGGCCATTCACATATTAAATGAAACATAAGCTTCTGCGTATTTAATTATCCATATGTTCTTCAAATTACTTTTATTCTCCCACTAACTGTTCTCCTGGATATAATTAAACTGTGCCGACTCGCTATCATATGAACGAACCATGATAAGTACGTATTGTATATTTTCCATTAGCCGTCTCAACTGTCAGTCCGAGATCAAAAATTAACACAGTTATTGAACTTCAATTTTCGCTCTTGCCGTTTGGAATCCCGTGCATTATTTAGCTTTTATGAGAATAACAAATGAGCAGAAAAGGTGTAAAAATAATTTTTAATAACGTTTGAACAATCACCATGAAGGCCAACCGACACACACGGGAAATGATTTATGTTGCCCAATTTGCTATAACTCGCCATCAGATCGCGCTGCATGGTATCAACTTGTATACCGTTCAAATGGTCGTCATGATTTTTTATGTATTTGTTAATATTTGAATACGTAATATAATTATTACAACAAATAGTAGTTACCATTAGAATAGCAAAAATACTTACAAAGGCGTGCGACATCACGGACGCTGATAGTATAATATCAAAATATAAACTAATTAACCGCAACTAAACATAAATACAGCATTTTATATACTACGCTACTTAAAAACAAAACAAGGTAATAACCACACTTGAGCGAGTACAGCATCTGTATAAAATATCAATACAAATCAATAAAATTTAAGTAGCTGTTTGTACTGTAAAATAATAGATTCTACAAAATAAATACGACTGTATATATGGTACATATAATAAAAATACAATTTACCAAATTTTTATCTGACTGTCTGTTTGTTTGTTTTGGTTAATCTTTGAAACCGTTGGACCGATTTTGGCTTAATTTTCACAGGCAGATAGTTGATATTAAAAAGAGTAACTTAGACTATTTTTATTTTAGGAGATATAAAGGGTTCCGTAAAATATAATAAACTAAACAAGCAGCGTCCATAACCGCACGCACTCCACGTGCATGTTTACACTGAACAAAAAATTATTGCTAACTTCCATGCGAACGAAGTCGCGGGTAGCAGCTAGTATTCTTATAGGTTTAATTCCTATTTAATAATTGATGCGATTATAGTTTAGTGTTGTCATTTTAAATACTACGTCCATAGATTCGAATCACATAATGAGCTCGGGCTTTCAGTGGAGGAAAATTCTATGCTATATATATAGCTATATATAGGCTGTTGATAAATCTTTTTCTAACAACCGCCTGCTCTATTATCAACATCTATAGGTGTGTTCCGATATCTGCAATTATCACTTTTCTGTTAAATTCTGTTTATGGGAACCGGCCAGGATTTTCTGTTTAAAATTATAAACTCGCTAAACGTTAGTACCGTGTCACCAACCCACACATTCAATAATTAATTTCTGTTGCGTTCACGTTCCGCCAACCGATGCGAAATCGCTGCGCTACGTACAGAATTTTGATTGGGCTACGTTCGGCTACATGCTACAGCACTACGACGCTACGAGACTACCGGCATTTCATGCATATGTTTTCGAATAATAAGTATTTAAATTGTAATACTAACTACATTTACAATCTCGTTAGTGCTTCTTTATAACTTTGCTACTGTAGTGAATAAATTTATCAGAGAATTGTATATCTCATTGAAAAGTTTACAATGCCACCTAATAATAACTTACAGTAGGCGTTTTTACCTCAGCTACACAGTTGTCTGCCTGTTTTTTTGAACACGCATCACTACTAAAATACTGCGTCACCATAAAACCTTACCTAATACGAGAAAATCATAAAACATATTGGTGACGCCGCGGCGATGTCGACGTCACCGTAGGGGCGCGCGGGTATCTATGCTAAATTTAAGTGGACTGTATATGCGGGGGTGCTATTTTTGATATTCAACTATTGCGATCAGCTACGAAGTGGGAGACAAGGGTAGGAAGGAAACTTGGCACATACCTCGCGGCGCTGCAGTTTTCACGTGGCTAGCCGGCTAGGTGATTCTCGTTTCTCTCTACTGGGTCTTCTCACACACAACACTTATTGTTTATAATGTATGTCGGCACGTATGTAACGATGCGTTTATTTCTCACTCGACCATGCGAAAACTCAAAATGTTAGCATGCGGCGCGGACAACACTGACGATAGCAAACGAACTTGGTGGCCGCGCGTCCATCACGCGCGGCGCGGGCAACCACACTGACGGCAACAGTTGAACTGGCAGTGGCCGCGCGCCCGACATCAGCGGCGCGGGCCACAACACTGACGATAGCAACGGTCGAACTGGCGGCGCGGACGTCGCGCTACCTTATATAAGCATGTGCCATAGTAAAGGAAAGCGGGGCTGGTGGCGTAATCTGATCGCAATTAATTGGTCGGGCTTCAAAGTGGCGTGATTTAATCCATAATGCGGGAATTTCAAATATACATAAAGCGGCGCAACCACATATCCTCCAGTAACATTTAGTCTTAATTTCATTAAAATCGGTTCACTATATTTTATTAGTCACTGCTATTTTACATTAGGTTCCACGCAGACGGAGTCGCGGGCACAGCTAATACCTAATAAGCTTTTTGTACGATCCTAGCCTAGGTTATTGAATGAGATATCTACATACCTTACTACTGACCCATTATCGTTTCACAATGTATCTCAAAGGTTACACTAGTAAATCTGCAAAGTCCACTCATCGACAGACATCAGCGAATCGGAACGGCGTTAACCAGAGGCAGTGACATCTATCGGCCACCCCACGTCATTAATCTCGTTCCGGGAAGCGACCAGTGACAAATTGCATCTGAATCGGCCAACATAGTGTAACTTATGGATTTCAATTTTCTTAAGCTTGGATAATGAACGTGCGAGGCGTTGTAATATTTTATTATTCTATCCTGGAATTGTTTTAAAAATATACACTTACAGCAGACCTTATAATTAATAACACTTTTTTCTATATTTTTATTTTGTGGTGATATTTATGTCTAACCCATATCAAAATCAAAATACTCTTTATTCAATTTAGGCCCTGAGAAGGCACTTATGAACGTCAAAACTACCACCGGTTCGGAAAACAACCCAGTCATCGAGAAGAACCGGCAAGAAACTCGATCTGGTTTATCTTTTCATAATAACTAACATATTTTTTTTATTATTACAACAATAGACACATAAAGCTATATGATGGAGAAAGTGTAAGGTTATTATTGTTGGTGTCACCGAAACTGACGTTGTTATGGACTAAGCTATATTCATTGTCTTCAGCTTGGTAAACCTATTGAAAGTTTCGTAAATGATCTGGCGATCGAAATAAGAATCCTCCACACTCCTTGTTTTTTTCTAACTGACTATACGTTATTAATCTTACGGGCCTTCACAGCTTCGCCTGACTTTTTTGGGTGAGCGTTTATGACACTCTGCCTTATAATAACAAGTCGTTAAAAGTTACAACAACTTAGGTGTTAAGCCAAAGTGATCGAATCATGAGTTGGGATTTTCCCTGAATGGAACATCGGGAATCTAACTAAACTAGCTAGGATAATCATAAATATGTGAATTAGCAAAATACATATGCCACATGCATATGTGCCTCACCAACTCCAACATCAATTTGGTATCTGATAATCTAGTTAAAATAACTAATCAAAAAGAAAAAAACAAAGGAAAATAGCAGAAAAGGATTGTGTGGTTTTATGAAACCACGGTAAAAGTGAAACTTTTTTTCACACTATAGACATTTAACTAATAATAGTCTATACACTACACGGTCAGCTGCTGCGAACTATAGGCGCCGCCATATTGGCCCTAGCTGCTCTGGCCGACCATCACGCGACATGCAACACACAGACGAAAAAGTTTGAGACGATGTAATATAAGTTTCACTTTAAAAACATTTCCACTATATGTGTATCTATTGCTGTTGCTGTTGTGTAAGCTGGCCTGTGCTGTATGTGTTAAGCTAGTGAGCGCAGTGTTACCTATCATAATACCAGTATGCCCGAGGGCTCCAATCTAGGAGATCGAATTTAGGCTTGAACCGACACCGCGGGGGCCGCACCGAGTGTTCTGGAGCGAAATTAAGCATTGGATCATGTCGATGTATTCTTTTCTTTACACAGGCGTGGGTGAACAAGCGCTGTGTTTGAAGAGTCGGAGGGTACCGGTTATCCACTCCTTATAGACTACGCCTTTCATACCTTCTGGATTCCGGAACGACCTGGGAGAGAGGGTAGAAATGAATAATTATTAACTATACACTTAGTCGTAGTGCCTATTGAATAATTTTTTTATAAATATAAATCGATTGATTTAGTTATTATAAATAGGAAAATGAGTCATTTTCTTAATTATTTTAGTTGCTTGTCCTTTCGTCAGAGGGTTTCAACGCACATTTAATATTTGTATACAAGAAAAAGCAGTGTTTGTATTTTAACGACGGGTCCCAATGCCAAATATGATTATACAACTGATCTTATTTGTTATTCTTGTTTCTGGAACTATCCACAAATCTTCTAAGAATTTGACAACAATATTGTAAATATTTTGAAAAAGAGATTAGGATATTTGTTAAATACATATATATTTAATTCGATGTCCATAATTTACTTAATGCCAGTAAAGCCAATGTTATAATCTAGTTGGAATAAATAAATAACGTACATTGCTAAACCAAACCGTTTAGAAATGGAATCGATCCGTTAGTCTCGTAAAGTTTAAAAACCATTTGTCGTAGGATATTGGTAGTAGAGATTAATGATGTTTGGCGGTCGGTAGATGGAGTTGCCGTTAACTAATGTCATGCTTCCATAAACTTGTCGTATTTTGTACACTTTGTTCCGTGAAATTGGTTTTTGAAAGTTTTTACTACGTAATTACGTATTACACATGGCTTTATTAAAGAACACATTAATACTCAATTGAAATAAGATCACTTAGTGATTCTATGTGATATTTGATTTAAAGCGGCTTAAAGCACTACAGTGGTAGCATGAATATGCTGTTTGTAACCCCGTTGCATCTACGATTATGTATCTGCACGCGTTATAAGCTAATGTTATTACAAGACTAAGACTCACAAGCCTGGATCTGTACATACAGATGTATAGTGGCTTGTTTAACAACGCTATGTAACTAGTGGCGTGAATACAGATATGTTATTTTACTTCAAATGAAAAGCAAGCTCCCACCATTGTTAAAATTATGATTTTCTATAATATTTTATAAGTTTTATCATTCGACCAAAAACGCATTTGATAATAAACGAGGATGAAATTTAAGAGCGCAATCATCTTAAACTTAGAAGGAAATTGGTCATCAGATCTGTGGTGATAGATTTCCAGCTTGAGGGTGGTTGCAAGTCAGAAGAACTTCAAAAAACTCTTTACCGTCAATTACCTCTTTATCCCATCCAAGGTTCCATGAACATGATAATATACTTGACAATTGTGATCTTGACTTTGATATTATATTTAAATGAATGCAAGCTTTTATTGTAGGCTTATCTGCAATTAAATCTAGATTGATATTATAATAATATTTATAAAGATTAAAGTGATTTTTCGAGATTACTTATATCTCAATAAAAGATACCGTATAAAATGAAAAAAGAAATATATAAAATGAAGAGATGAAATTAAAACTACCGCTTCTATATCTACGGAATGCTCGCGCCATAGTTTTCATTAGACGTAATTGAAAATTAAAAAGAATCGTCTACTTACATCGCATCCTACTCTATCTTGCCTGCTATTCTGTAGCTTAGTCCACAAATGGTGTTCGCATTTCACAATTCCTTATTGACATAGCTGCTTGTAATTCTACAGGAAAATCAACACTATTTAAGACGATATTAAGAGGTAAATACAATAACCAAGTCTCTTGATTTTAAGTTCTTACTTCTTGCTACGTCAACAGTACGTCAATATCGAAAACTAGTTAGATATATATAACCTTATTCATATCAACAGTAAGGTTGAAAGTTATTTGAAAGACTATCGAATCATAAGGTCTTCCTATAATGGAAACTTAGACTGGAGTACTAAGTGCATCCAGATCGTTATACGTGCGTCTATTCCAAATGTCAGTAGGAAATTTCTTATTGTCACAATAACCTACCATGAGACCGGTATCCACTAACATATTTCATAATTTCACGTGAAGATGAAGCTGACTTAGGCAAATTTACATTTACACTTGGGTTGTTTACATGCTTAAATATACTGGTACAATGAAATAAATAGGTTTTAATAAATTGTGTCATACAGAGTATTTCCTGTTTCGAGAATTAATTGCAACATTGGCCTAGAAACGGTGGGCTGTCTACAACAGCCTACTTCTGATTAAAAATTTATGCTTACAAATATTAAATTTGTGTATCGTGTATGCATTTAATCAGTTGCATTTTTAAAATTTTGTTAGATAATAATTATTCAAATAAATACTATAATAACGGATTCGTAATCTTTATGTAATGGCATTTAATTTGATAATATGATGAGTTGATGAATTGCCTCAATTAAGATCCGTGTGGCGCATTCTTTTTGAAGTAAAACTTCTTTAGGCGCGACTTGGAGGTAACTGGACGACAATGCAAAGGAAGTCTATTATGGCAATGTGGCGTCACATTTCTGTACCATCCGGTTTTTTAATATTTTTGATTTTGTCAATAAATAATTTATAAACAAATCAATCAAAAGTTTTTTTTTTATTCGTTTTTTGATACCAGCCTTATATGTCTAGATTTCATACTATCCTACGTAGTTTTTGCAACATTTTTTAATGTTGTACCGTTTTTCTTGGACGATACTAAAAATTATTTGATATAAGTCAAGTGTAAGTATTTAAAAAAAGGATTAAGGCGTGCTAAAACACAGGGGACTAATACAAGAGCACTTTACATTCTAGTCTATAGCCGTTGTAAAAAACACGAGTATTGACTTGAATTACAATTTTTAGTATATCGAAATCCTTACGGTCTTGGCATGAAATATTAAATGGCATGTTTTTACCAATTGGCCCCGTCTGGCAGCTGAGTCGGTTGTAAAACCGATACGTGACTCGAACTGGGCTAGGAGACCGCAACTCGTCTCCGGTTAAAGAATTAAGAATCGAGTTTGTAGTGAGGGGATACGTGATAGATTTCAATCGATAAACGCTTATTTTCCTTTTTATCTGAATAACTATTCGAATACATAAATTATCAAAATAACTAATCGAAAATAAAACACAATCGTTATCTTATGATTAGTGATACTGACTTCCACCTTAAATATACATTATTCATGAAATTTGGCTTTTACATAATTATATCTTTTTTAGACGTTCCACTGTTTAAAACAAGTCCCTTTCATTATCACATTATCACTAGTTTAAACCTTCTTGTAAACCATATGTTCAGTCAATATTGTATTTATTGCAATATTTGACAACTTAGGCAAGCGCCAGATATCTACTCGGTATGACATTAATCAACTTATCTCCTTATCTAAAGCAAATTCATTAGAAATAAATTAATCTATTATAAATAAACTTTAAGCTATACTTTAATGTATTTGAAAAATTAAATATCTATCGTCCAAATTACTAAAATGTTGTTTTGATATGTTTACTCCCGGTTTTGTATATGTATACTTTTGTTCAAGTTTGATTTCATTTTTAAAAAGAGCAAGTATTTTTCAACACAAATCGCTACGTTTAATACTTTATTTTAAATTTGACCTATTGGAAAAACTGTTTCAGATATTTCAAATACGACCATTGTTTAGAATCCCATTACTTGAATAATAAGAATCATAGAAAAAAATATTTGTATACAATAGAATTAGGCTAAATATAAAGCCACTTCAAAACCTCACTTTCTTTTCGTCTTGCGCTTCACGTGATATACCTAATCGGTCGTTGTAACCCAATAAGATACAATTGCCATGTCTTATCAACTGGATATCTTAATATATATATTTCTTGTGTGCGTGTGTATGTGACTGAACTCCTCCTAAACGACTGGACCGATTTTGATGAAATTTTGTGTGCGTGTTCCAGTGGATCCGAGAATGGTTTAGATTCACAATTGGACCCGGTAGGTGGCGCTGCGGTTGACTTAAAGGCAGGACAACGTCCGCCCGGCCCGCTAGTATAATATAGTAAGTATTGCTTAAATCTAGAACTTTATTCTTATTACCTTTTTTTTCTATTTAAGGTATCGATATATTGTATAAGTTTTCACACCATCCCTAATAGGAAGGTAAAGAGACGCTTTCCGTGTATGTTGCTGGTTGTAAAGAAAACGTAACGTAGCGTGCCTGACGTCTAATGAGCTGTTTTCACCGTTTCATCTCTATATGCGACATTTCGCAGCTTTATGTTTTAAAATCCTTTCTAAACTTATATTAATTCTATTCAAACCAAAAATACGCAGTAAATTCTCATAACAATAATTACTAAATACACTATAGTTTCCTAACAATTATTACGTACATGTGCTTCTCTTAGGCGACTGCTTCATGCTTATCCAAAAGTTAATCAAATCAAATACTAATGCGGATATTTCGTCGACGATTATACAACAACAAAATAGCGAATTACACAAATAACAGACAAAAGGACAATTGATTAATTGGTATATCTCTCTAATTAAATTATGTCGGACCAACAGCCGCGTGTAATTCAAAGATAACGACTTGAAAGCGCGAGCTATTTGTACTGTGGCGCCATCTCTTAACGATAATCGTAGACATTATCGGTGACATTCAGTTTCGTCTCGAATATACTCAGTTCTGCTTTTTCAGATTTTGAGTAAC
Organism: Antheraea yamamai; assembly: GCA_036509395.1. Lineage (NCBI taxonomy): Eukaryota > Metazoa > Arthropoda > Insecta > Lepidoptera > Saturniidae > Antheraea > Antheraea yamamai. The sequence continues at coordinate 422,728 of AP028445.1, forward strand.
TGGCAGCTGCTCGCGATTTCGTTTAAGTTTTATATATTATTTTATATGACATCATTTATTATCGTCGTGGAACTCTAACAGTTTACGAAGCTCACGCCGAGGTAACTGCAAGATGCCAGGACTTTTCCCAGTTACTTATCGTCATATTTTAGCTAATGTACTTATAACTATTGTATGACTGTCATGTACCCATATTAAAATCTGTCATCATGATTCGTCTTGACATAATACAGGTATTTAATGAGCTACTAACTGGCTTGGTATCTGGGAATATCGACCATCTTTAAATTTTTCCATAATAATCAGATCCGTCAAACGAAATTTGTCTTAGTATATAAAAATCCAGTGTCATGATATTTTTCGACGATGAACTCCGAAACTACTCAGCCGATCGTCATGAAACGTTGGCATTTATTTATAATTTGGTTCAAGTTGAGACACAGGATAATTTATATTTCGATTAATGGCTTTAATATTGTTAATACAAACTAAATGATTGTTCATGTATATTATTGTTAATTGTAAGTTCCATCAGTCTCGAACAGATGGCGCTTTAAATTAGTTTGTTGAACTGTAGGGCTTACTGTAGAAAATAGCTTATTATAATTTTAATTTTACATGTAATAAATTAGCCATAGCAACGCGTGGCCGGGTCTGCTAGTTAATTTATACAAACAAAAATGAATTGTCGAATGTAAGTATGTCATCTCTCACGTTCTTTTTGATAAATATGATCACGGTACGTTCAATAGTTTTTTTTACAAAATTGATTCCATTCTATTCTGTACTCTATGTCCAATCATCCTATAGTCTATTGTTACTAACCTGCTTTACCCTGTGAGAAAAAGTTATAAAAAAAGTTTAATGTATGACTAACCATGGTGGTTTAAACCGCCAAAAAAAAACGTTTAATAAAAGGTATTATTTTATTAAATCTGTAACTTTGGCTCCTCAGAGTTGCAAAAATAATCCAAATGTATTTTGTTATATTTGCGGACAATATACAATAATTAATCAAGGATTAAAAATAACAGAATTTGTAAATATGCTTATTATGCTTACTTCGGAATGACGTTATGTTACCAAAAAAAACATTGCGTAGGCTACATAAGCCATCTTCGAGCGCACCAGCGCCATTTCTAAGTTTAGGGGTCAAAGTGGTCGCCATGGCCGAAACCGGTCGGAACAATCATCAACAGCTTCGAAACGTCTTTATCACAAAATTCGGAACACAGTGATCACCTGCAAAGCAGTGGTGAAATTTGTCACCCTACAAATGACCCCGCCATTTAATACAGCTAGAATAATACAAAATTTCAATATCGAATACAATACATAAGAATGGCTACTCTTTATAGATTCTTCAAAAAGAAGCTTAAAGGCTGCCCTTTTGCTTATCGGCAATATATTTGCATCGATACCTGTAGCTCATTCAGTTTATCTTAAAAAAACTTACGAAAACTTGAAAAATGTTTTGAAAAAAATAAAGTACACCGAACACAAATGGTTAGCTTGCGGTAACTTAAAAATCATATGCATGCTTCTTTGTCAACAGCAAGGCTACACAGAATTCCCCTGTTATATTTGTGAATGGTATAGTAGAAATTTACAATGGAAAAAAACTGATTGGAAAGTTAGAATGGAATTGAAAGTCGGAGTAAAAAATGTCACCAATCTGAGTTTGATAGATCCCGAAAAAATATTGCTTCTACCACTTCATTTCATCAAACAATTCGTCAAGGCATTACCGCAAGATGAAAATACTTTCAAGTATCTTTGTTCATGTTTCCCTAGCTTATCTGATGCGAAGTTGAAAGAGGGAATATTCACGGAACCTAAAATCAGGAAACCGATTAGAACGAAACGCTTGGCATGGCTCTAAAAATTTCGTATCTAAGTTTCTAGGCAACACCAATCCTGAGTATAAAAACATTGAAAATTCATTTTTTCGAGTACCACATTGACTGTTTCCCAAAAAATCTAGGCAACTACAGTGAAGAACAAAGTGAACGGTTTCATCATTCATCCGAACATAAAAATGTCAGAAAGATGATATCAAAGCACTTGGGACGTTAATACGATAGTGGACTGTTGCTGGATGATACATAGAGATGAAATAAAAAATCATAAAAGAAAACCAATAAAACGCAGCTTTTTTTCAAAAAGAAAATGTTATTATTTATGGAGATCCGAACTGTGAATGCCTATGTGGTATGATCTATTTTCTTCCCAACATATGTATTTTATAAGGTCGTTTTCAGGCTTACAGTGTTTATTTACAGTTTTTATTTAAATGCGAATGAAACAGCGAGTCGCTGATAATTATTAAATATTTTTATAGCCCTCTTATATCAGATTTGTTCGCTATAATATATTATACTTTTTGCTACATTAATGATGTACCTCTAGAAACTATATTTTACAAATAGTTTATACATAGTCTCTACAAAATTCTCTCTACCTCCCGACTTGATTTTATTTCATTCAACGTCACTTCAATTCCACACTTTCTACCTTAATTTAGCCACTCATCCTGGTTGCATGTGAATTTTGTACAACTACTGAATTAAATTTTGATCTTAAATGCCTGGGAGTAAAGTCGAAGTTACACTAAAAGAATTCTCCCGCAATGTCTTATTTTTCAATGCGACGAATATGATGCAGACATATAAAATGTAAGGACAATTGACTGACGGCGAAAATAATATAAACCAGCTGGCTCACTCGGAGTTATTAAAAAATGTTCTTATTACTAGAAGTTTTAAGAGATGAGTCTTAGAGTTGAAAATACAGTTTCATATTTCTATATTTTATTCCATGCTAGCGGGCCCGGCAGACGTTGTCCCGCCCTGATTGCCCTGACTATAAAAAAATCTTTCACAAATTATATACCAAAACGTTCCTCGTGAATCACTTTATCCACTGGTGGAAACCGCATAAAAATCCGTTCAGTAGTTTTTGAGTTTATCGCGAACAGACAGACAGACAGACGCGGTAGGGGACTTTGTTTTATACTATGTAATGATTCAGATAGTTACTGATCAGATGCTTAGTATTTGTATCCCAAATTTTAGTTTCTCTGCGTATCTGTTAAGAGTGTTATTAGTAGAAGTGATAAAGAAGTATTTTGTGCGGTTTAAAAAATATTAAATTGCTTTTAATTAATTTTATTGAATCATGAATGGGATAACCATTAATTATGTTGAGTTATCTAAAATAATTGATTTGAAGCGATGATGGCTTAATTGATCGACGTATATTCAAATGTTTGTAATGTCTTTGGTGGAGAAAACTGCCTGACCAAACCAAAGCATGCTGATGGGTATTTTTAATGCCCGCCTGACTAACTATTTCTCATAAGTTAAAAATCTATCGCCGGGCACTTATGTGTTCTAACAGAGAGTCAGATCTCTCAAGTTAGTGTATTACCATCTTCAGCTTCATCATCTCCTAACATCAGGTGATATTGTATTCAAACCCCAAAAGCAATAAACAATAAAAAAAGCTTAAGTTAGCTTAGCTTAAGCTAATAAACCAAAAATTATTTTAAAAAGTTGTGCGTAGTTGACAAGCAGTAGAAGTGAAACTTAGTATTATAATAAATTTTCAAGAGAATGAAAGTCGGTGCGACCGCACCACATAGACAAAAAGCCTGTCATACATTTCTACCTGGACAAATGCGGGGCCCGACCCAATACACTCTAGGGGTAGCACACATATTCATATGTGTTTTTATTTTGGTAATTTTTATCTTTTTTTTTCCCCTTTTTCTGCATTATGGTTTTTGATACTTATATTTTTTTTGAAAAACTTTATATCTTATATTAACGATGTCAATAATACACAACACAGAATAATTTTTAAAAGTGCGCGTAAGTCACTATGATCCAACAGAAAATAATGTTCTATAGATTTCAACATTTCTCTCTCTTCCTCTCTTTGTATATATTTCGAGTACTTTAAGAATATACGATCTTATTCTCTCACATCCTAAAATTTATACATACATTTATAGCTAACTGTTTTTCGTTACACATTTTACTTTAATAAAATCCAATTTACACCTTCCCAAAAGAAGTCTCACCTTCAATGAAGCACAAAAGAAATAGTTGAATATGTTTCGAAATCAGTCGGAGTAACAAATTCTATTGTAGAAACGTTGATATGCTTGTCTCCACGTGCTGTGGCAAAGGGGAGCTCTTTTTGTCTGAAGACTGAATTCCGAGTATATTTTTTTAGAAATAATGCTGTTTTACTATTTACAGGCTGCATCCACGATGTCGACGTTGTACGGCTTTTTATATTTACGTCATTATTTGTATGAATTTATTTGATTGTGGCATATTTGCGAATGTGGTGTAATAAATTACGAAATACATCATAATTAATATTATAAATGCTAATGTAAGTTTGTTGACTACTGTATTACCGGGAGCGAATGCGAATGAGCTGTAGGCAAAAGCTAGTGTATTATTATTCTTTTGATATCTTCTATCTATACATATAATAAGAATGTAAATCTAGCGGGTTCATACTTTTAGATTTTTGTAATAAAAAGTGTTGCAGGTGTATAGGAATAAATAATAAAATACATTTCTATCAATTTTAGGAATGTCTTTCTAATTGTTTGTTTGTATGAACACGTTACAGACACTTTAGATTTACAATATTAATATACGTATAGATAGAAGAAGAAAATGATAAACTTTAGATTTTTGAAAATTGTTCTTTACTTTAGATATTAGGTTCTAAAATAACATTCTTGAGACATTCAACAATGTTATTGTTATTCACCAGTATCACGTGTAGTTGGAGATCTACAAGTCATAGTGACTCACATAGGTAAATCACAATTCTGAAACTTACCACTTTACAAAACAATTAAAAGCATTGTCTGATAAGTCCCACGGTAATTTTACAATCTGTTGGGATTCTGTTCAAGTCTTAGCATATTTATATATTGTACAATTAAAGTATGTGTGTACTGACTGCATATCAAGGATGACGCCATCATTATTTGCTGGTGAATTTCGTTCCAGCACACTAGCCGCGACCACCTCCGGTAGCGGCTCTAGCCACTTTCGGTCCCTGTCTTCCTCGAGGATTATCGTGTTTACTATCTTAGATAACCTCGTCGTTTAACATCAGGTGAGATAGTGGTTAAACGTCAAAACCTATAAAGTATCATCATGTAATTATATGTGATTAATAGTGAAATCAATAAATAGATAATTAAAGGGTACATTGATTAAATTGAGAAACTAGATAGTGCAGCTATGTTATATCAGCGTGAGTTAATCTCAAGTCCGGTTCACGTTATATCACTTAACGTTTATAACCACTCGACTTCAGTTAACGAGTATTTGATTGCTGTAGTAATATGTTCTCCTTCGGACCTCGTACCACGAAACATGAGTTCTAGTTCATCCGGAGATATTGGTACCGGCCAGTTAATGAAATACAGAAATTCTAAAGATGAAAGTTCATATTTACTTATGTTATTTAATGTGAAATTGTTGTATATCACATATTAAATATGATATTGAAATTATTTATTTATATTGTAGGAGAGATACATACATTATTCTATTGACATATTGAAATCAAGGAAAAAACAATATATATAAAATTGACACAACATACACAATTTGAATAATGGCTTCTTTCATATGCTGCCAGTTATGATTAACTTCAACAGAAATAAATAAATTTAGGAAGATATTATGATTATAGCATGTTGTTTCCATCTGTTCATGTAAGCCATGATGCCATGAAAACTGAAATACTGGATTTAATTGGGGCATATCTGTTAATGTAAGCAGAAGTAGGTGCGAGGGAAAAATATTTTACTGCAATAAAATAGTTGTTGTAGCAGTTTGGGTCGTTTACGAGAAAATGAATAATTTCTAGTTTATAAAAGTGGTCTATTGGGAAACTGAGTCGCCACTTAGCAACAACCCTGTACAGTAATCACGCGTTCATTGCCGCTCGACAAAACTAATTTCGCGAGCCCAAAGCAAACGCGAGCAATGTAAACAACATGAATATTTTAGGGTCGGCATCAAAGCGGACGATAAACGCGCGGACCCAATATCGTGCTTGAACAAAGGCTGACAAGAGTTTGGGGAACGCCCATACCGATGCATATTCAACGAGCCAATCGTATAGTTCAGGAGTTGGAGGTCACGTTTTATTATATTTTTATATTTTCGTATATAAAGACAATACAGAAAATCGTTGTTGCAAAAGCAAACGAATTGCTTTTCAACGTAAAATTCGTAGTAAATTTACCACTTTACCTGGGTAATTTTTTTATTGCTAATCATAGGTTGAACTAAACTTTGGATTGTGATGGTTATACAGGTCACACCTATTTTAGTAAAGTTTCTGCCCTCGATCTTGTATATTTATTATCGACCAAAATAGATCCCTAATAAAGTCTGTGAAACGATTTAACTAAAATTTGAAGCGATGATAGCTTCGTGCATAGCGTGTTGAGACACAGCGTCGATGGACGTAGGTTGGAATCCTTGAAAGTGAGTCGGAACTTTCGGTGAAGGAAAACAACGTAATGCAACCATGATATCGTGGTAGGATATTTTCTATGTCCGCCTGGCTGGATATTAAACTCAAGCTGAAGATCTGTCGCCAAGCACCTGTTGATGTATTCCGATAGCTGTACTTGAGAGCCAATCGCCTGTAGGTTCGGTGTGAAAAAGTCTTAGATGACGCCGTCATTTAACATCAGATAAAATTGTGGTCAAACGCTAACACCTATAAAGTATACAAAATTATATTGAACACGATGCTACCTCGTGTTATGTGATGATATGAAAGAACAAACAGAATACGTTAAACGTAGCATAACATTTATGAGGCAGAATTGAGAAATGGTACCGTGAGATGGAGGATTGTATCTTCTAGTCACTATAAATTTTCGGGACAAAATACATTCTAATAGGAATAGATCATGAGGGTAAACTATTCCTGAGTGTTATAATTTTACAATTTATATAACAGTTATACGGGAAGCTAAAATTAATGAGGATTTACTTATTAATGCTACCATTGTTTGTTAACTTAGCTCCTGAGCTACATCCCCGCAATACTGATCGTTGACCAATATATGGCAGAGCATGTACCCTAACGTACCTTGCATTTGCATACTTCACTAACTCATTATACATGCTTTTATCATTTATCTTTTTTTATTACGAAGTATAGATTCAAAAATTTACAAAACGGGAAGTAATAAAGTAAATTTTCAAAAAAAAGTATTAACCGACTTCAATATCAATCAAAAACCCATAAGGCACTAAAAAGCGGAAAATAAATAATTTATCAAATTAACCAAATTAAATAAACCATATGAATATGTGTGCTACCTAGAGATGTATTGGAAGTCGGTGCGAACCGAAATTTCAAATTTGTTCCAGGTAGAAATGTATTACAGAGACGCGAGAGTGGACTTAAACTTTGTACCTATGTAGATGATATGATTTTCGGTTCGCACCGACTTCCAATACATTTCTAGGTAGCACACATATTCATATGTTTTATTTAATTTGGTTAATTTGATAAACTATTTATTTTCCGCTTTTTAGTGCCTTATGGGTTTTTTATTGATATTGAAGTCGGTTAATACTTTTTTTTGAAAATTTACTTTATTTTTCCATTTTTAGTGTACATAAATATATTTTACTAGCAGTGCCCGCGAACTCCGTTCCGCCTTAAATATATTAAAATATGCGCATTTTTGCGGTATGGTATCTATCGGTATGGTATGCGATATGGTTTCAATTGGTTGTACAGTAAGTAACGTTTGGTACGAACGCAACCTTATCAATAATCCGCGATAGTTTCTACCACCAACTCGGCTACCATCGCTTCACACGTAATACACCTTAAGTAATGTAATTACAATGCTTGCGTCATGTTGCAACACAGCAACGAACATAAGCATAATAGGCTCCTAAGAATTGAAGAGTTTTTTTTATAATATTGGTGGCAAACGAACATACGGGTCACCTAATGGTAAGTGATCACGGCCGCCCATGGACACCTGCGACACGAGAGGAAACACAGATACGTTGCCGGCCCTTAAGAAAGGAGTAGTCTCGTTTCATGAAAGTTTTCTTACTTTGTCACGGATCCCATGATCAGAACCTAACCAAATTCTCATCAAACTACCCTTGAAGTACATCCTTTCTAATAAAAAATGAATCATCGAAATCGGTTAGCGTGATATTGAGTTATTCGTCTATTTGTCGTTTACATAATTAATGCAAATTTAAAACTTATACGGTTTTGCACTGGATGCCGTCGTTGGAACTGGACCAAATTGAAATGGGACCACACGGGAAGTACCAGCTTTCAAATAAAAAAAGAATAATCAAAATCGGTTCACACAGTCCAAAGTTATGAGGTAACAAACATAAAAAAAAAAAAATACAGTCGAATTGATAACCTCCTCCTTTTTTTGAAGTCGGTTAAAAAGCACTCCAAAAATGAATTAGAGGAGTTACAAAAGCGAAAGGACAAAGATTTATTTTTATTGCGTACTCCAGTAGAGAGAATGTGTAATAATAATATTCGATAATTTTCAATTTGCCTATAAATGAAACTTTCTAAAAAAATCCGGAATAAATAAGAAAAAAAAAAATGATAACTCGTTAAAAATAGATTTATAGTTTCTCAAGATATTCTCCTTTAGCTCTATTATTCTTCCTCATAAGAGTAAATCAATTTAGGACACATTTATACCAGTTATGATAACCTCCGGACCTGTCTCCGAAGGCATGCTTTTTAAACTTTTCAGCAGCCTCTTCCGCTGTTCACAATCGTTGATTGCGTACCTAATTCTTGATTTTTGAAGATGTCTGTAACAATGGCATTGTACTAGGTAACGTGGTCTATTTTTTGAGTCTCATTTAAATTGTGAGTGATCTATCGGGAACAGTTTCTTCACATCCAAATACTTTTGTAGGATTTATTGCATCTAACTCATACCTAAGGATGACCGAATCTTATGGTAGAACGTATTCTCGTCTGTGTTGATAATACAGCGTCGATGTTTTCGTTGATCACAGCGGTGGACGGACGGTCATCACCAAATTAGTTATAAACAGTTGACTTGCCAAAAGCAGTTTGAAGGCGAGAGAGATTTTAGTAAGGCGACAAAGTACACTTAAAATTCTAATAAATCATATCACAATTTTTTTTTGTTAAATCCATGGTTACGTAGACACGCAATATTCAAAATGGCGCTAAATGTAAAAACAAGTGACAAATAAATCAGTTAAAATGCATTTTGATTCTAAAGAGTTCGATTTTCAAATATCGTAATTAGGGTTTTTTTTAATATTATAAATGTTGGGATTTTGGCGGGATTTTTGTTATGTATGTAATAGCTTTTATTAATTATCTTGTGTTATTTGACTTTATGTTTTGTAACGTTGGTGGCATTTTGCGTAATATAGTTCGGTTATTGTGCACAACTTAAATGGATGGCAAATAATATCACGGAACGTATATTCTGAGAGGCAACAAAAACTCCCTGGAAAGTTTTAACAAAAGGACTTGTTAGAACATTGAAAGAATTACAAGACATTAATCTGTATGATTGTTACTTTCCGGATTACTTAAGATTGGTTACCAAAAATATTTTAAAAAGACATTTTATTCCAGTTCGAGGCCACACATTTTATTCGAGTTCAATAGTTTAGTAGTAATTTATTATCTTTTTAGTACATAACTATAAATCTAGGGAAACAATTAATTAGTAGTCCAAAGTAATAATGTTTCAAAATATACATATGACTTACGTATCAATAACCCGTTATCAGGTTGTCGTGATAGCATTATCGATATTTCAAAATGATATCTCGCCATTCAAAATAATAAATAGATAATTCTCTAAGGCGATGTGCATACTAACTGTTACATCGCGACCCCTATATACCATGTTAATGTTCCACATACGTAGTGGTACACCCATTTCAATGACTTTTCTAGTTTGTCACATTTCTGCATAAGTCAATGTATAGCTAGCTACCAAGAAACTTGCAGCCTGGACGCTTATATGTTGGCTGCAATAAAAAGAAAAAAAAATCTTGCGTCCAGTGCTCGCATTGTTCTGTCACACTCTAAACAAATTTACCTTCAACATCATTTGAACTGTTGTAAGTCAGTTCGCGGTAGCAGTCTATTAGGTATTGAATTCAATTAAAACTGCGTGCCGCATTAAATTTGTCCAATCACACTTTATAATAGAATATCTTACTTTATTACGAGCAATCACACTGGTTCATTACTGAATTATAATCACTTGTTTATTGAACATACTTGGTAAGTAATTTTCTATATATTGGATTTATTCAATAATTAGAGAAATTGAAGCTGTCGATTGATTGATCTGAAATCGATCACGTCTATCACCGATCTATTATCGTGGATTGGTCGAAAGCCAGGTATCGCTAAAAAATGACAAGTCGCTTTCAATAATTGATATTTTTATGGGAACAAATAGGACGTGACAATACTTTATTTAAAATTGTTTGACATGTCTAGAATTTATTATATGCAAATCAATAAAAGGCATAATATAAGTCGAGCGCTACTTACTCTATTGCTTTTCCTATTTTTATTTTACTTTATACTTTATTTGATCGGATTAAAAGCATCCTTAGTTGTACACCACAATGTCGCCTGAATATCGGGTAGACTTTATCCTTGATTGCTTTTTTATTGTTTTTGAAAGAGAGTCCCTATGATATATCTACCGTTACAATATTGTGATCGCAACCAAGTCGAATGCAGTTTCTTACCATCTGGCGTAATATAAAAACATTGTCAATAAAATTGACATCATTTGTTTGGAAACTATAAATACACCTTTATTTTGATCAGCACTTCATAAGAGTGTTTGCTGGAAAACCTGTGTGAAAAACCAGTGTCATTATCAGTATATAAATATAAAAAACAAGATTAATCGTATGTGTTTCACATTCATCTCGTAAATTATTTTGTGTTCACACATATTCTGTACTCATATTAGTATTAGGTACAAATAAATATATGAAAGTTTAATTAGCCAAAATGCTATCACATTACGTTTTCAGTGTGTTTGTATTAACAGTATACCTTTTTAATGCGAATTGTGAACATCTACAAGTCGGTACCAGCGTAAACAATCAAATAGCATACGTGGAAAATGTTAAATTAAGCGCCATACCATTGAAGATTCGGACGAAAAATGTATTTTATAATTCTAACGACACAAGAACTATTAAGGTGAGTTTGTAATATAGAACAATAATACCAGCCCGTAAAAGTTTCACAACTGGGCTATAAACCATTACTACTTCCCCAATTATAAATAATCACAAGAGTCAAAATATCTTCCGCAATCAAAGTATCTTCCAAGTTCTACATACCTCAAGTAATGTATCTTACTAATCTCTTATACAGATTATGCATCGCGTACAGTAATAACGCAAGGGATTTGGATATATTCTACAGAAATATAAGCAATCATTTCGATGGTCTCAATAATATTTTGTTGACATTAAAATGATATTGGTGCGCAAATACATCATGTAACTTTTATAATATACTCAATTGTTTTGTATCTAGTTGTACCAGTATCTAGCAAGTGTTATAATTCAATTTTTTTTTAATTTTGTAAAAAAAATTGTGCCTAATATTAACAGGAAAAATAAATGTATTTATGTATTAATAATGTGTATTTAGTGTACTTTGTTTTTTGTTGTTGAGCCAAAATAAATAAACTGACGACATGTTTGTAATTACAAACACTGAAAAATCCACAGTTCTACATTTTTCTCAATCACTGTGATACCGTAATAACATTTCTTTAATTTCCTCAAGATGTTTTCCTTCAACGCCACTTAATAATGTTATATATTTACCTTAATAAATATAGTCGAAATAAAAAAAATTAGTTCAGGTACTTCAAATTCCTTTTAAAAAAGTAGCTTTTTTTTAGTTTTATTTTTGGTAACCAATCTTCTAGTAGTTTGTTACTCCCATTGTCGAGTAGGTAATGATATTAGAAGTTTTTTGCGAACATTTCAATGTTTCAACAAGATGATGATCCCCTTGTTACAATTTTCCAGAGAGATTTTGTGGCAAATCAGAATACATACTCCGTGGTATTATTTCTGATCTACAGCACCTGTACACAATAACCTAACTTATAAAAACTTATAAATATATTACGTAAAACACCACCAATATTACAAAATGTAGAACCAAATAATACAAGATTGTGAATAAAATATAATAAAATTAAATCGACAATACAAATAGAATGATATTTCCACAGATTAAGATTCATTTTCGTTTACAGGGTATCACAGCGACCGACTTGGATGCTTCAAAGGCCAAAGTAACCTTGACTGCAGGAGGTGTTGGCTTCACGTTTACCAATATAAAGATAAAAAGCGAACGCGGCGATGGTCTTAATTTTCAAGTACAGATATTTACATAAAACGAATCGATTGTAAATGTGTTTTTATTCTTTATAACATTTAAATAAATATTTTTTTAATTATCTTAATAAAATTGTGATTCCAACGGTGAACACTGATTTTGAAGATCAGCTATGGCCGAATGCGACAATCACACCTTGGCTAAAAGAAATATAGCAATTGAATAAACAAAATTGTCAAGGTTTCTGGTAGAATGCTGAATATGTTGTTTTGTATTCATAAACTTGTACTATTTGATTCTATTCGCTGTGCTACCAATAGGTAGCGTTTTGTATAATATGGTTAGATTTTGTGTATGTGCATCTGCTAGGTAGTAGAGCCACGCTGAAGTTATCACTGGTTTCAGCCCGAATGTGTCGCCCGAATGTGCCGGGAGTACCACCCGACCCACAGAAACATTCACGTGAAGTAACATTGCTTGCATTGTTGCGTTTCGTTCTGTCAGTGAGAACGCCGGAGGACCACCTCCCACCCCCTCACCTCGTCTCTACTCTCTCCTAGCCTTCCCCCTCCCCCCAAACACAGGCTGGTAACGCCCAACTCCCCTGGTGTTGCAAGTGTCTATGGACGGCGGTGATCACTTAACATGTATACATTTATGTATATAATTTTAATGATTTAATATGGCTTTTATAATATTTTGAACTAAAATGATATTCAGTTGATTTAAACGCTAGCGCCACACTATTAGAGTTTTGCATATAAAAGGCAAGACGTTGTCGATAGGGAGGCAGTCGTATGTCAAAGTCACTGTAAGGCGAAGCTCTGCTCGGATAAATAGTCACATTGCATACAGTGTTAGTGTGTATCTCTCTGAAACATTTTTTTCCCCCCCCCCCCAAAATTTCTTCCCCCTCCCCCCCAATATTTATTTTTCCCAAAAAAATTTCTTTTCCTCTCCCCCCCCTCCCCCTTTTTTTTTTCCCCCCCCCCCCCCTCTCTTCCTTTTACTTCCCCCCCCTCTCTCTTCCCCTCCTCCTGTTTTTTCCCCCCCCCCCCACTCCTCTCCCCCCCCTCCCCTCCCCCCTCTCTCCCTCCCTCCTCCTCTCCGCCCGGCCCACCCTCCCCTCTCTCCCCCCCCCCCCCCCCCCCCCCCCCCCCCCCCCCCCCCCACCCCCCCTCCCCCCCCCCCCCCCCCCCCCCCCCCCCCCCCCCCCCTCCCCCCTCCCTCCTCCCCTTCCCCTCCCTCCCCCCCCTCCCCTTCCCCCCCCCCCCCCCTCCCCCCCCCCCCCCCCCCCCCCCCCCCCCCCCCGCCCCCCCCCCCCCGCCTCCCCCCCCCCCCCCCCCCCTCCCTCCCTCCCCCCGCCTCCCCCCCCCCACCCCCCCCCCCTTCTTCTTTTCCTTTTATTTTCCGAATATTTTTCTTCTCCCCCACATTCAAGATCTCCAACAAAAAAGACCCACTCACTCCCACCCCTACAAAATCTTATCCCCCCCTCCCCCCCCCTCCCCCCCCCCCCCCGCCCCCTTAATAAATAAATATTTTTTTTTAATTAAATTTCTTTTTTTTTTTTCTTCCCCCTACATAAGAATTATTATTATTTTTTTTTTTTTTTTTTTATTCCCCCCCCCCCTTCATTATTTTTATTTTATTTTTTTTTTTTTTTTTTCCCCCCCCCCCCTTCCCTTCCCTCCCCCCGGGGGAGCCCCTTTTTCTCCCCCCCTTTTCTTTTATTTCTCCCCCCCCCCCCCCCCCCCCCCCCCTTCCTCCCCCCACTTCTTCTTCCAATCCCCCCCCCCACATCCTTTTTTGTTTTTTTTTTTTTTTTTTTTTTTTTACATTTTTTTTTTTTTTTTCATTTTACCTTTTTTTTATTTCTATTTTTTTTTCATTTAAATATATATATTTATATTTATTTTTTTTTTTTTTAAACCCCCCCCCCCCCCTAAAAATTCTTTCCCTCCCCTCCTTTTCAAAAAAAAATTAAAAAAAAAAAAAAAACATTTTTTATTGGTTCCCCTGATTGACCCAATATACTTTATTTATTACAATAGTAAACACGCTGAGTCTAAAAGGGACTGGTTCTCTTGTTCAACTGCTGGAACACGCCAACAGCTGCTTGGCGACAGATTATCAATTTGCGGGTGATAGCTAGCTGGTGGTGAACTTAGAAGAAACACTACCATTGTGATATGATTCGAAACTACGTCCATCCAAACGAGCTATCAATTGAGCCATCATTGCTTCATAACCATAACAGTACCTAAATTTCTCGGATATGAATCTTTCCTTGCATTATTTTTTGTAAAAAAAGGTTATTATTTTATGATGTACATACGAGTATAGTCCGCGTCAAATGTTATGGCCGGCCTGAATATAGCTGCGTAGATCACAAATTTACATAATAATAAGTATTTTATGATATTCATAACATCAAGACAAATTAAGGATAAATAAATGCCAATTTAGATTCCTATAATACTACTTTTACTTTGTTTTGTATTCAAATCTTAATGATATTATGCGCAAGCCCATACTCACGGCTATATTCAGAGCGGCCAAAAAGTTTGGCGCGGACTATACATACATCGTAAATTTAATTTGAGCTAAATTTATTTGCTTATGAAATAAATGTGTCGCTACATATCAAAATGAGCTAAATCCAATTTTAATCGTTAATAAAACTTGTTTACTTGTTTTAACATTTCTAGTTTTTATACACTGACAATGAAGTTCAAATTTTACTGTTCATAAGGGTTTTAGTGTTTTTTACGATCTTCATATTTTAAGTGAACAATTTGAAGATCTTGGACAATAATGTCAAATATAAGGGACGGCTAAAATTGGATTTCGCTCATTTTGAAATGTAAAGACACAAATCATCTTAGCAAATTCGCAGAAATGCACTGTTTTACCTAAATTTACAATGCAGTTTTTCACTATCTACATCTGTTACAACTAGCAATTTATACAAGAACCTTATTTATGACGGGTCTATTAGTGATATTTTTTCTATACTTATTTAAATACTAGCATCTGCCCGCGACTTCGTCCGCGTGGAATAGTTATTTTGGGTTAACGCTAACACGCAGCGGAAGCTCTCAAAAGGAAAAAACCCTATTATGAAATATTCTTCATTGGTGCTCCGCTTCTATTGATCTTCCTTTCTCAATAAATAATCCATCTAACACTGAATCAAATCGGATTCAAATCGGACCAGTAGTTCCTAAGATTTTTTATAATATTAGTATAGATTACTATTCTTCTCTCGTACATACCTCGAGCCGTCATTCAAATTACAATAACTTTTGATAGAGTGGAACGATTTTAATAAAACAAAGACTAAGTTGCTCCCGAAGATATACTTTATGATTGGTGATTTTAGGTTAGGTTAGGTTTGAGGTTTTATTGTAAACCCTGTACTTTAGCATTGACGTGCGTTCATACAAACAGACAGACGGACAGACAGACATTTTCAAAAATGATTGAAATGTATTCTATTACTTATTTCTAAACACCTGCAACAATTTTTTTACAAAAATCTTTCTAGACACCTGCAATATTTTTTTTCACGAAAATCCAAAAAGTACATACACGTTAGATTTACATTCTTATTATATGTATAGATAAATAGATAAATAATATACAAATATCCATTCTTATATTATGTAGATGATATTGGTAATGTCGGGATATGACGTGAGTTAAGGATGGACGTTCCCTAATACCGATCATTCACAATTCACACGTTGAATGCGTAAATAACACTTAAAGCTAACGTCAAAGGGCTCACAAAGATATTAACAGGCACTTACAGCCCAACTCCACTTAACCGGGGAACATGAAAAAGTGATTCAGCTCTCACCGACCCCGATTTACTCGGTCGCTGAAGGCTTTATCAAAAGTTGGCGCGTTCCCGCCAGATGTCGCCCGAGGCCGCTCTAAAACTTTTTTTTACATCCATTCGCATCGTTTAGCGAATGGATTATGATCACTTTTATTAGCTGTAAAGTTATTTTTTTATGCGTATCCAATTCAATAGTTTCTTTTTTAGTATTTTTTTATTTCACTCTCAACTTATTGGTTTATAATTTTGTCATCGTTTCTCTGATCTGATGTGAAGTATAGTGCAATCTGAAAACAGCGGTGACTCAAAAAACCATTTGTTAGTGCTTACCAATTTATATAGGACCATAAAGATGTAAGGGACACCTTTTGAAGTGTAATTTCTTATGGCACGGTAAGGATAAAATTTCGTTACGCATTACGTGTTAAACGTAAGGTAGGTATATATTTGTATGTATAAGCAGGGATCTAGTAGTATACAAAAGTGAGTAAATGTGTAGTTAAGTATTTATACTTTATACTACGGGACTTCGTGTAGTATATAGTGTATGAGCATTCTCATATATATTTAATTTAATACATATAAATCAAAGAATTTTCAACTCCTCCTTGTGTACACACTGATACACGAACAGTTTTTTTTTTACTAACTTTGATTGATTATTAAAGAAATTGTATGTGTATCATAATAATTGACTCCGCTTGAATCAACTATGTTACAAGAATGACGCGCCAAGCAAACTTAAAGTAATTGCATCGTTGGCTCGTAAAAGAGAGTTTACTTCATTTTTTTCTTTCTTCGAGTACATATCGCTTTCTTTTATCGCATAACCTCCTTATAATTAACTATAACAAAGGTAATATAAAGAAAATGCTTAATATCGTGATGCTTTCATCACATAATCATGCAAATGTATAAGAACACTTTCCCGATATCAGTTGACCTTTACAAGATAACCAAATACAACGGGAGGCGCAATACTGTCATTATTTTTATTTAACAGCGTGATAGCACGATACAGCACTTGTGTTTGTGTACCATGAAAGTTGCGGGGCGCGTTATATATAATGTTTTTAAGCCGTGCGCTGTTCGGGAATTAAGATACGGTTTCATTTTGGAGCTATCGGAAGCTGATAATTTACATTTCCAACGACATCGTTGGTACGCGCGCTCGATATTTTGAACGATATAATCCTCGATTTATCCATAAATCTCGATGTTAATTTTATTTACATGAAACTAAATAACATTCCTCTATAATTAGAAAAAAATTAAAAATATTGCTATTCAGTTATACCAGGATGTGAGAGATATCGAATTCGAGATACACAAATCATGTTTTGTTGTATTTGTGCACCTAGCTTCAAATAATATCCATGATCTTTATAATATATATTTTACTCATCTCACGTTGCTGCATTACTTTCTATATAAACCAGTGTTTGTTTTGATAGATTGCGAACTGTTGCCTATTGTCATGACCGTCGATAAATATCCAAGTTTAAAAGTCACTACTGTTTAACTATACTTTGCAGATCATTAGATGAAGTGTAGTTATATTAACAAGTCTGGATGAAATTACGATATGTTTTCAAATATGGCTTTGAAACAATATAAAAACAATACAACATTTCGACAACAATACAACATTTCGATGACTTTAACATAAGTGGCGAATCTTTGTTTAAGTAATTGTAATACATATTAAAAAAAGACATGACTGTCGATTACTATAATAAACATTTCAAAAAACTGTTGACTCTGCTATGATTAACCCCTCACCTGATTTTTTGAGACCCATATCTCAAGGAGATCATGCTTTTAAATAACTAGCCAATTTTTTATAATGTTAATTTTACATTATATAATTTGTTATAGTTCAGGAATTTCAAATCATTACATAGTATAAAACAAAGTGCCCTACCGCGTCTGTCTGTCTGTCTGTCCGCGATAAACTCAAAAACTACCCAAAGATTTTCATGCGGTTTTCACTTGTGGATAGAGTGATTGATGGGGAACGTTTTAGTATACAATTTGTCAAAGATTTTTTCATAATCAGGGCGGTACAACGTCTGCCGGGCCCGCTAGTTTTGTAATAACAACGCTATTTTTTTAAACTTCAGTCTGTTGACAAGTTTATCATAAAATTTACATGTATTTGTATGGAGCTTACACTTTTTAGTTTTGGACAATTCAAGGGTTAAGCAAATTTATTATGACATAATTAAAATAAATATATTGAAATAATGTACTCAAAGGAGGTCTGGACGGAGTCTTGGAATGTCATGCAGTGGTTTTTATATTTTATTCATAATCTTATGTAATTATAGAACATATTTTGTAACATTGGTGGTGTTTTACGTAATATAATTTTGTTATTGTGCAAAAGTGAAAGGAATGGCAAATAACATCGGCATTTGATTTGCCACAAACTCCCTGGAAAGTTCTAACAAGACGGTCACCATCTTGTTAGTTCGTTGAATTGATCGCAGCAAAATTGTAATATAATTTGGAACTCGGCCGCGGCAGCAATAATGCACTAAAATACTGCTTGCCAAAATAAATAAATGCACTCAAAATCCAGGAAATCGGAAAAGATGGAAATAACAGCAAACGGATTGCAGAGGGTGACAACGATACGACGTACAAAATATAGTATTTCGCTAAAAGCATCTGTAACGCATGATAAATAAAAAATTACCGAAAAACACATTTCCCTGAGCATACCATAAAACATTCGTTATAAAAGGCCGCCTAAGAAGATGTTCAGCGAGTCCAAAATAGGCTCCGGCAAGAATTATTGCGTTATCATATAAATAAGGATTTAAGGGGCCATCAGAATAAATTCCAGTGGGAAAGCGAGCAAAGCTCATAGTATTATTTTACTTGTAATTTGTTTGTTTTTTATTGCTTACACTGAGCCCGGGATAATGTTGCATTAATTCAGAAGGTGTTTTTTTATTAAATGTAATATTTATTGTTTTTGTAAACGTAAATCTTATTATTCATAATTTACAGTGAAAATAATAAATTTGTCTGTTCCCATAATATTATCAAGAACCTAATCATGGTCAATTATTGGAATTTGTAGTCATTTAGAATTCTAAAAGCTACTTGTCAATATTATTGATTGAAAAAAAATCCAATTTTTTCCAGAATTCGATTGAGAATTTAATCTGTTTCATTTAGGCAAATATTAATAAGTTGTACTTTTGGAATTATCCCCTCATTATCCAACAAGTTTGTATGACTACAACCAGAATTAATCTTAAAATAAGTTACTTATTATATAACAGAAATATTAAAAAAGAAAATATTTTTCTACTATTTACTTAAAATTATTTGTAGCTCCTGAATTCGCTTCTCACAGAAGTTGAATAAATATGTAATCGCTCCAGATTACTTATAATTTTAGATTTGCAAATTCATAAAGACAGGGCTACTCATATTTCAATAACACTCATTAAGTTTTTGAATATATTTGAATTTGTACTTGTCAACCTTATAAGTCAACCTTATATAATTGAATCGAAAATAAGGATCATATGCGAACTCCAATAACCTTATATACAAATATGAAACAATTATGGTTCATTGGTAGCGGATATGGATATCGCGTTTATTGACATAAGTTCAAATAGCTAAAATAAATAATTTAAAACTATAGCATTTTTGTATTTCCTACACTTGATAGTCAATTCTCTCTAAGTTTCGTGTGTTAAATTACGGACTCAATATCATTTAATATAAAATGAGATTGTAGTGCAATGCTAGAACATGTAAGGTATAAAAACAGCAACAGTGAAAAACAAAAAATCAAGTTAGTATTTTATAGCATTTACGGATAAAGTTTACGAAAAAAAATCAGCACTTTTGGCAAATTTGGTGTAAATAAATATATTTCGAATAACGCTACATTTTCAAAGAATGTGATACTTAATATTCCTATTATTTAGTCATACTTACTGAAAGAAGTAGGAGACAAGAGCTATTTGTTTGAATGAATAAAGGTTTCAAATGACCCTCATAACATTTTATGAAGAATTAAATTCAATAATACTGCACTACAGTCCAAGAGTTGTAACGTAAGTGCAAGATACTGCAAAAAAAGTCTAAGCTATCACGAAGTATAAATCTTAACTAACTGGCTTTACTAGCAGAGAATTTTTCACACAGGTAATTCTGGGTTACTTTTGTTATAAGGTGACACCCCTTAAACCTATTGGGTTTAAAACAACAAGTCAGAAGTTTGGGGTTTTATAATAACAAAAACATGGAGTAATCGCCAACTTTGCCTCTTTTCGCCGAGAGTTCCGTATAATTAAATAGTGATTAAGGGGATCGCGAGACATGTTCATAATATGATACCTAGTTTTCTGCAAATATAATACTATTCAATTCAATTTTTACTATGAAACATAAAAATAGTTTTCTGAACTTAAATGTGGCTTAAATGAAATCTATTTTAAAATATTTTTGGTTTTCTTTATGGTATACTAGCGGGCCCGGCCGACGTTGTCCTGCCCTGATTATAAAAAAAATCCTGAACAAATTATATATCAAAACGTTCCTCGTGCATCACTTTATCCACTGGTGAAAACCGCATAAAGATCCGTTCAGTAGTTTTTGAATTTATCGCGAACAACAGACAAGACAGACGCGGTAGGGGACTTTGTTTTATACTATGTAATGATATGTACACTATATATGTATATATGTATGTGTAACTAACGGACAACTTTGTTTAGTGGAAAGTAAACACGTGACTGAGTTTACGCTCAAGACACATTCCATCCAAAAAGTTCGCTTCATAAATGCGTAATGTGCCATTTCTACTAGTGTTGTGTGTTCATCTGCAGAATGTATTCGATGTGAAAATATAAGACCTGGGCTCACTCGATGCTTCTTGTTTGGTTACATTGGTTTGTATAAATCCTTGTTGTCTCACCTTACTTCTAACACCTGGGATTTGTATTGAATTAATTTAAGCCGTTGCTTATTTTTGGTATAAGTTAACCTACGTTGGTATGTTACTTAGGTGACACAGTGACGCTGGCGACTAAGCCTTTAATAAAAAAAATTGCTTAAATTTGGTTAAACAAAATTTGTCAAGTCTAATAAATATTCCTAATTTTTTCAAAACAATTTTCATCAATTTATTTGCCTATTTTCGATTCCGGACAAAAAATATGACTTTCCTGTGCGTAGTTGGGCCTTGACTCTAGCCTACCTCTATTTCAAATTTTATTGCAATCGTCTCAGTGTATTAGTCATAAAAAGCTAACAAACAGACGAGAATATATTATTCATTATCGCGTACAAATAAATTAAATTAAGTATCTGGGAAATAAATTCGTGCAAGATTTATGCACCGCGAGGACTATTATCAGTTTATTTTTGTTTTAAAAAATATGTTCGTAAGTTTGTATGGAGGGACAACTGTGTGTAAGAAAATGGAAAGAATAAAATAACCATTACGATATAAATACATAAATATCTCAGTTTGGACGACATAAATCGCTTGTTTCTCAACGATGACGGTTTCTTGACTCCTGCGTAAGCTCTTTTATAACTGGGGCTTATTAATTACTCAATTTGGTTGGATCGCGGAATTCTTGTCGGACTTCGTGTGGAAACAAAGGCTTAGTCAAAAGTCAATTACTTCTCAAGAAGTTGTTTAATTGCTGTCTCAGTATAGTAACAACGAAATTGTGTCTTGTTAAGGAAGTGACAGTGCCTTGCAATGATAAAATTAATATAATCATGCATTTTCTCTGCTTATAGTACCTTAATTAGTGATAGCACTTGGATTTGAAGTTTTACCCTTACAATATAATAGTCTATTATATTGTTATATCTACACTTATATTATAAAACTAAAGAGTTTGTTTGGTTGAATGCGCAAATCTCAGGAACTACTGGTCCGATTTGAAAAATTCTTTCAGTGTTGATAGCTCATTTATCGAGCAAGACTATATATTATCACACTATGACCAATAGGTGCGTAGCATCGATGAAGAATGTTTCAAAATCGGGGTTAACGTATGTATCATTTAAATATATTTTCACCTTCTACGTAAACGAAGTCGCGATTTAAAGTTAGCGTTAGCCCAAAGAAACTATTCCACGCAGACGAAGCCGTGGGCAAAAGCTAATTGTGTGTAAAAATTATAGACCTTATATAAGTGGATATCGACAAGACTGCTCTGCTATGTTCTGCCCTGCTGAGTAGTAGTCCGAACTAGTCTAGTAGAAGACTACTCTATTAGAACTACTAAATTGAAATAGTTGTAAGTAAAACAAAAACTAATTACGACACATTAAATTAATACCGATAGGAAGTTACAACCTACATTCCGAAAAACAGCACGTTCAAAATATATGTAATGTATAATCTATCAATTAATTATCTCTATTCTCTATTTATAGCCTTTTATTCTCAGTTCACAATTATTAACCGCTCGGCTGATTTTTAAGACCCAGATTTTAAAATGGTAGAGCGTGTTATATTATAAATATTTAGCCGATTTTTTTATCTATAATTTTACTTTTTTCCCTAGACTCTTGATCCGCACCTTTTTTTCGTTTAATTTATTATATACATACGTCAAAAATCGTATTCGTAGGGAACTTATAGGGATTTTTTGTTTATTATTATTATTAATTTTTTTACTTTATATTTTAATAGTTACTTTAGGACGGATTATTTAATGAGGTTACTGTTTTAATGGCAGTTACATTTTGATCCTTTATAAATTTAGGATACAAAATTTACTACTGTTCAAGTTTTTCAAATTTTGTAATAAGAACATATTATTTAACCCTTAAATGCAGGACTTTAGCAATATACAATTTTTCTCAAAAATTTGGCACATATCCAATAACATTTTCAAATGTAACATCAAACATCGATAATGACCAGACATACAATAGACGAAGTATATTTTTTAAATTAGATAAATCACTTATAAATATGAAACTTGAAAATAGAAAATAAATCTTCAAGTAACACACTCAACTTTATCACCCACCACTGCCAAATGTTAAAAGAAACCTTTATAATTTACCCCCTAAAAGTAATGTCAACTTTCTTTCTCACACATAATATATTTTCTGCGGTTTTAAAATATTTTCGGAATCGCAAACACTCAAGTTTTTGAACTGAAAACTGAAAACAGGTGAGTCATCTGATGTTAAATGATCACCACCGTCAATAGACACTAACAACACCAGGGGAGTAGCAAGTGCGTTCGCAGCCTGTATTTGGAGGGAAAGGGATGCAGAGGGAGAGGAGAGGGGAATGGTGGGGAGGTGAGCCTCCGGCGGTCTCGCTGACCGAACGAAACGCAACAATGCAAGCATTGTTACTTTACGTCGGTTTTCTATGAGAGGATGGTACTACCCCGGACGAGCCGACCTATTCAAGCTAAACCAGTAATAGCTTCAGCGTGGCTCTATCACCTACATATTACTGGAATGGATATAATTGGCAACACTATGCATTTAAGAGATAATTTTATACATGTATTTATTTAATTATACTTAAACTTATATTATTCACATTGATATAGTTTCAATTATATCTTTTTATTGGTTTTTCACGTGACTAAAATTACTTAGGATTTTAATTACTCACTACACTTACAAAACCCTAACCTGTTTTGTACCCATATTGTAGTTTAATACGATCGTAGTGAAAGACTTGCTAGTATTGTG
The DNA here is from genome assembly GCA_036509395.1 of Antheraea yamamai. Lineage (NCBI taxonomy): Eukaryota > Metazoa > Arthropoda > Insecta > Lepidoptera > Saturniidae > Antheraea > Antheraea yamamai. Next base: position 446,744 of record AP028445.1, read on the forward strand.
TATTTGGAAATAGAGAGACAATCATAATTTCTCTACCAGTTATTTATTCCGTATAACCTATAAACTAAAATATAAAATAAATTAATATACAAGTAGTTAATAGTGAATGCAAAGTTTTATGATATCATAAATATTTCAGGTATATGTTGATGCTAAATACAGAGGTTTGTGGTTCCGTTTGTCATCAAATTATTATCAAATAAAATAACGCTTTAGGTGGTATATATTATTTACTATAAATTAACCATGATTGCGAAATAAATTATAATTAATTTCTATGATCAGGGATTGGGTTTCGACGATCATAGAGCGCTTCAACTGAGGACCTCTTCACGCGGAACATAGAAAGCCAATAATTCCAAACAATTAACATGAACTTCTAAAGCTTGGAAATGTTAAATATTAGGAAATAATATTAGCCGATAGTCATTAGTGTATAATTGTGTTTGCTAGTCATTAAAAAAAAAACATAATATGGAGTTTTGGCGGGATCTTAGTCTACCAAGTGTTATTTTACTCTATACTTTGTTGTATTTGTGGTGTTTTACATAATATAGTTCGGGTATTGTACACAAGTGAAGTGGATAGGAAATAATACCACGGAACTTGAATTCTGACATGCCAGAGATGAAATCACAAAAAACATAATACCAACTTTTTCACTGCATGCTTGACACACTTGTGCATATAACAGACTACAAGCCTAACCCGGTAACTAAAACAGCATATCAAAATTCAGTAATACAAGTACTTTCAGAAATTAGTATAATAAGTAAAATAGTATAATAATAAGCAAAAGTATTCACTGCCTAATAAGTATATTAAAAGCTGCAGGTACTGGTAGTATAAAAACAAAACATAGCAATCCATTGTTAATTGAATTTAAAACACGAGTCATTTTTCAAGGCTTTCAATAACGACAAAATGTCGCATAGTGACAACACTCTTTTAGATATATCAGTGCTTCTAAAACTATATGTTTGCAATTGAACTCAATCAAATTAAAATTGTAGTACTTAGTTATGTTAAATATTAACTAGTCAGATGAAAAATTAAGTAAATTTTTTCCATGTTTTTACCCATGTATAGGTAAATGTTTGTAATGTTGTAAATACCATATCAAAATAGTCCTCAGAACACTCTCCACTGTACATGTGGTAGAACACATACAGTTACTCAATTTCTCTGCGAAATTCTAGAGACTATGTAGCATGTTAATTCAGGATAGCCGATACGTGGTCATAGAGTACTAAAATGATCCACACAATGAATTTGTTTGTAGTAGTCCCGTAGTATAGAAGTGCTAATTACAATCTTGAACTGAGAACTCGCTAATTCAGTGTTTGCGTAGGATGCACTTTTGCGATATGAATACGGTATTTGTATCTGGGTGTTAAATATGTATGAGCATATGAACTGTATGGATACCGCAGTATAAATTGTACGGTCTTTATAATTACTTTACTATTTACTCTTACCATTATGGAAGTCCTAAATCTATCTAAATCTATATAAACTTTATTTGTACTCAGATTAACAATTAGTAATCTCAACTACAGTAGTGTTGATAAGTTTAATTTTCTCTCATTTACTTACCGACGTTTAATCATAGGTATTTTAAATGATATACGGCAACATAGAAATTCAATCATTATGTATAAAATCTATCAAAACTCATACTATATTTTCAGGTTCAAACAAAATACAACTTTACTAATGTAAAGTAGGTGTGAACCTCGCTTGGCTATGATTACTATTCCTACTTTTCTATTTTACATTGACCTTGGATATATTTCTCGTCCGAAGTACAGTGATGGCCCAATCTACCATACGAGTTTAAACGTTTGTAATTAGATCAAACAAAAATTCAAGAACAACGAAAGTTAAGCAATTGTATTCTAAAAGTTTAATCAAAAAGAGTTGCGCTGTTAAAACTTTGGGAACCGTTTGACGCGAAATGATAAACAAGACGGCTTATTAAAAAAAGTCAGACTGGCAGGTAAACGAGTAAATGGCTGATAAGTATCGTTTGAGACAAAGGAAGTTCCTAACAAAAGGAGTCGTGTAGTTGTTTTTCAGTATCAGGGGAACGACGATGTTTCAAGTTATGGCAGCGAGCGGACATGAGACAAGTAAATTTTCCGACGGATAATGTTATAATACCAATTTTTCATTCTCTTTTTATACTTTAGGAGAAAAGCTCTACCACCATGCTATGATTTCAACACGATGTTTTCCTTCATCGAAAGCTCCGACTCAGCTGCTAGGATTTGAACCTGCTTCCAGCGTTACGGTATCCAAAAACGTTATCAACTGAGTCATCATCGCTTAGTTTATTAGATAAAAGTTTTATCAGGTATTTTAAGATAGTAGTAGTGTTTGGTAGCAGGGCTTCTAAGTCCACTTGGTTAGCTGTCAACCTGCAATTGAAAATATGTCGCCAAGCATCTGTTGGTGTGTTCCGGCAGCTGCACTTCAGAGCCAGCCGCCTCTGTGCTTAGCGTGTTCATCATCTTATACCACATCGACACTTAACATCACATGAGATAGTGGTCAAATGATAAAACCTATAAAGTATTTTAAAATACATTTATATATTGCACTTTAAGTATTGAGTTTAAATTATTACCATTTTATAGAACTATTCAATTACCTATATGTTTCGCTGATGGAATTGTGTTTAAGATTTTAATATTGATATAAAAAATGAAAATAATAAAACGTGTGTAAGTTCCGACTGTGTTAGTATTAGTACTGAGCTTATCTGCTGCTAAGTCTTGGTACTCGGTCACTCAACTGAGTTTCGGACTAAAGGTTGTAGTTAACTCACATTGTTATGCAAGTCATGGCATTTTGCAGTTGAGGTAGTAACGTATCAATGGCTGACTTTAATTCGAGGTATATGGAGTATTAGGCCTTAAATATCTTTAATGCCGTCTAAACATCATATCGATTGCATCCAATTTCTTTCTCATAAAGAAAAATTGTAAAATAGTCGTTATTATATCGCTTGCACTCAAACCACTGCACGTTAGGTGAACTCGCTAAATATGAAGCCTCACGCGAGGATTATACGCTTCACCGTTCACAAGAAATTGTCGCAAACATTCATTTCTGGCATTGCTATACAGACAATACCATTTATTAAGCGAACATTTCACTGTAAATGTCTAAATAGAATTTATGAATTTAAATAGAATGTGTCATTGTATCGTAGGAATAGTGTGGTGACGCACCTGCTTTCTAGTCGAGGTGTCGAGCCGCAATATTCTTGATACTGAGTATACAAAGGCGCTGGTTGTTTGTTCCGTGTACAGCACGATTGCACGATAGGGTTTTTCTGCTGCACGCTTGCTGCACGGTAGGCGTGCAGCAAGGTCCGCCAACCACATTCCTTTTACGAACTATGCACAGATTATGCTCCGGTGTTTACCACAGTACAATATATACCGGGGGCAAATGTAAAATCAAAACAATAATAAAATATATAAGAAAGAAAAGAACTCTTACTGTTACGGCGGGTACGTAACAGTCATAAAATAATTACACGTATACAGATATGCTTCTTTAAAAATAAAAATCAGTGCAGTGTAGAAATCGATTCCAAGACCTTTAAGCTCGTTAATTCCTTGGCTCAAACACGACGAAGTCCCTTCGTTTCATAGTTTCTTATGGTAATCCTAAAACCTGAGAAACTAATATCTTGATTTGATTATTATCTTGATATGAGCTATCAGAAAATGGCTGAAGAATTCATAATAAGATGAAAATGAAAAGTTATTCAAATGATAATTGTACATCCATTTATTTAGTTATATTATTTTACCTTTTATACTTTTAAAAATTAGTACTACAATTACCTAAGTCAAATGATGAAGTACGAGTAACTAAATATAAATAACATGTAATGTACAAAGTAACATATGAAAACTAGAAACTGGCCTGGATCTTCAGAACGGTTCCTAAACAGAATCCTGCCTGCAAATAGATTTCAACATACATATACTAATATTTGTAGAAATAAAAGGAGATATTTAATTTAAAAGATTTAGATTTTGTAACATTTTGTTTACTTGATCAAATGTTATCGCTGTCAGACAGACCACACCGTGGCGGATAGCGGAGCGTGTACACTGCGGTTGCCAGTCGACTCGCCACAATGGCCTGTCGCGAACACTCGCCCCTCACGTTGTCTTGCGGACAATAATACCTTTCACATAACGAGGTAATTGCACAAAATTAACTGAACAATATTTACTATATCTATACTATAGTAAAACTGTAATAAAGTCAAATCTGTACATTAAATATTTTTTGAAAATTTTGATCGGGGTAGACTTTGTTATCGATATAGAAGCCAAAAATAATCTTTTTACAATTTTTGTCTGTCTGTCTTTCTGTCCCTGTGAACACGCATCACGCTGTAAGTACTGAACCGATTTTAATGAAACTTGACATAGTAATAACTATTATTACAAGGTTACATTTAGGATACTTTTTGTCCCATAAAACGCAAGGGGTTCTCCAAGATAACGAAAGATAAAAAAATGTAGTTAATGTAACTAGACTTTTTTGCAACACCTTAGTACAAGAGCCAGCAACGTTGGAAGAACGAGATTTTAGAAAAGCTGATTCTTTAATATGAAGATATATTATGCCCTTCCAAACAGGATTCAGGATACCTGGTAGCCGGTTAACGTTGTGTTTTTTAATGCGCATCACACCTTTACAGGTCTAAATTTTGTTTTATAATTAATTTAAGGACATTTTTTTTCAGTAACTTTTAAACGCTATTAAAAAAATGAATTTATCACTACCAGGCAATTTTGTTATTGACAATAATGTGCCCGATGATATTATTTATAAATAAAATAATTAATTTCAAACCATTTTATTTTTTCCATTGCAAAGAACATATTTCATTTTATTAACCATTATAATATTGAGGTTTCACCGTAAACAATGAAAAACAATGATAAACGTAGACATATGACTTGAAACTGACATCATCTTGAATACGTGCGTCTATAACAGGCGCTTCCACAATTATCGCTATTTTAATCATACAGCTAGTGTTGCGCTAAACTATAGCTATAGCTAAGTTATCCTATACATATTATTTTTAATTTACCCTCTTTTATCTATACTAATATTATAAAGAGGAAAAGTTTGCGAGTTTGTGAGTTTGTGACGTTATGGCGTTGTAAGAGGTAATCTCAGGAACTACTGTTCCGATTTGAATAATTCTTTCATTGTTATATAGCTCATTCATCGAGAATGGTTATAGGCTATATATCATCACGCTAAGGCCAATAGGAGCGGAGCACAGATGAAAAATGTTTCAAAATTGAGATGTTTTTTTCTTTTTGAGAGCTTCTGCTGTGTGTCAGCGTTAGCCCAGAGTAGTAACTATTACTACGCGGACGAAGTCGCGGGCAGGGGCTATAATCTATATACTAATATTATAAAGAGGTAAAGTTAGTGAGTTTGTGACGTTGTAGGGGGTAATCTCAGGAACTACTAAACCGATTTTAAAAATTCTTTTACCAATAGAAAACCACGTTATATGTGAGTGTTATAGGCTATATATCTTCACGTTAAGGGCAATAAGAGCGGAGCAACAATGAAAAATGTTTTAAAATCAGGGTATTTTTCCTTTTGAGAGCTTCCGCTGCGTCTTAGCCCAAAATAACTATTCCACGCGTGTGAAATCGCGGGCAAAAGCTATTAACTAATTATATTATCTATAATCTATACTAATATTATAAAGAGGTAAAGTTTGTGAGGTTGTAGGGGGTAATATCTGGGGAGTCGGAGAAAAATGGTCGAACGAAAACGTTTCTTACGAACGCTGCTTTAATTATGAGATATATATGATTGAGTTCTAGAGAAAAGTTGTAGCTTGATAATGCCTATTACTGCCCAACGAAGTGGGCACGGGTCAGCTAGTGTCGGAATAAAATAATATTAAAATTACAGTTATCTTAACATGGTTTGAATATACTTACTTTATTTACAAAAATAGCATCGGGCACATTATTGTTAATTACAAAAATATCTGACAATAATAATTACACATTTTCGTAGCGTTTCAAAGTTAGTGAAAAACAAAACATTCAAAAATCAATATTTTTGCCTGTAATGGTGCGATATGCACTTATAAACGCAACGGCCAAGTAGCCCGCACGCTGTTCGGAAGAACATAAAACGTATATAATAAACGTATATAAAAAACTGGCTTATTGAAATTTGCTGTCGAAACCTTTGCTGGCTCTTAGCCGAATAGTCGTTGTGCTCATATCTTTTTAATATTTATATTTTTCTTCAATACAATGAAGTGTGAAAAAGTTTTAATACAAGATGAAAATAATTATGATGTCTTTCAGTGTTTCATTTATCATTATTTATTTTATGAATATATTTTATCGTTTAATTTACAATTTAAATCTATCAACTTGATATTTTATAATGTAAACTATACTGATTGTATAGTAAACATCTACAAAAAAGGGAGAGGAACTTCGTTCCAACTGGGAGCCCATAGCCCTCTAAAGGTTTTTTTTTACATTACCGCCAATATATGTAGGTTAGTTTTTATTTTAATTGAACCCGGTGGATGATGCTACGAGCGGGTTGTAGGCTTATTTTAAAAGATTTCTCACGTATCCTCTGGTTATATGTTTGAGTGAGTCCCTTGATAGTTTGGATTCACAATTGGAACCCGTAGATGTGCCTGCAATCGGGTTTTAGGATTATTAAAATTTTTCGCCGACAATTCGCCATCACTAAGTTGGAACTAAACGTATTCCATCGAAATTTTTAGAATTCACGTATATTTAAATTGGTGATTTTATCGTCTGACGATGAAGGATAATATTGTGAATCCTAAACCTGAGAAATACTTTTGTAGTATCCCCTTATGATGGAAATATATCTTTATATATAAATTTCTTGTGTGCGTGTGTATGTCACTGAACTCCTCATAAAAGGCTGGACCGATTTTGATGAAATTTTGTGTGAGTGTTTCAGTGGATCCGAGAATGGTTTAGATTCACAATTGGATCCGGTAGGTGGTGCTACGGTTGAATTTTAGATATATATTTTTTTATTATCAAGGCAAGACAACGTCCGCCCGGCCCGCTAGTAGAGCTGTAAATTTCTAAGTGTTTGGATTCGCCAATACGCTGGCGTGGTGATTATACCCTTATTATTCTTCGGAAAGAGGCACTTGGCTCGACAATAGTAAATTAACATGCTTATATTATTATTATTAGCCTAATCGTAACATGTGACAGTAGAATATTTAGGTACAATGTAAAGTCCAATGGAGGATAAGAAATCAGTGATATGTACCGTTGGTCCGTAACATAATTTTTTAGAAATGAACTTAATAGTATATATGTTACCTACGAACGTCTTACTGTCACATACAATAATTATATATGTCGGGGCTGACGGTCGGACGGTAGTTATAAAGGTATTTAATTAATCAGTCACTTAAAATCAATCAAGTATTAATAATAAAAGACTTTATTTAAACAGCAAATACAGTATTGAATATAGGTACGTAATGTCTTCAGAGATGTGAACGGTCTGATGCTCCACGCGAGAATGAACCCCGCTCCTTTTTTTTTCGAACTGACTACGCTATTGGCCTTTTTAGGCCTTTACAGCTTCACCAGACTACTAAGGCGAGCGCTTAAGGCACTCAGCCGATTTTTTTTATTTTTTTTATTGGTCTACAAAACTGACTACAATCTAGTTACATATATAAGGATGAAAAGTATTGACAAACCATGTTATGATTGCACTCTTATAGATGCAGCATGACACAGCATGCACATAAAATATAGAGAACAGACATTAGGCGGTACAAAAACTAAATAAATACATATTTTATAAAAGTAACAACCTAGAAATTACATTATTTAAGAGATTTAAGAGTATTCTTAATAGAGGTAACAGAACCTGAAAATATGTCAATATCTTATTTTGAATTATTTCAGTGGTGTTTTTGAGGTAAGTGTCAATGTATTCATTTCTTATTGGAGGTGGAACGTATATGGCATAAATATCAACGTAGAAGCCGTTGCTGACTTTTACGGAAAGCCAAATATCCTCACATGATGTTTCCTATTTAAATTTTCTTAGTACCACGTATCTTTTCAATACAGCTATCATTACTCCCCCTCCATCCTTTTTGACAGAAGCGGAAGACGTAGATGATCTATCGCGTCTGAACACGTTATAATGCTTATCGATAATCTCACGATCATATACATCACTATTAAGCCATGTTTCTGTTATTATAATTACATCAAAATTGTTACTTAGCACAGAAATATAAAAATCTTCAGTTTTTGTTCTAAGCCCTCTTACATTTTGATAATATATTTTTAGACCGAATTTAATATATTAATAATATAGCCAACATGCTTAATATAATAATAACACAATTACATTACAGAGAACTTAAACTATCATTATTTTGAATCGTTATTGGTGGTGATTTTATATCCTTTCGCACAAAGATACGCCCGTTTCATACCCAAACGAATTGATAGCCTTTAGATTTTGCGACATGTCTCGTATCAGCATGCAATTTTTTGTTTACAGGAGATAGGTGCTCAACAACATATATTTGTTTCTTATCACCAGAGATGCCTAAGTGGGTAGAGTTGAGCTTATCGTTTTCGTGTTTTTTATTGAAGTCTCGAATAGCTTCCAGTATATGGTCACGAGAACGTGGCGTAGACAGCTTAAGAACTATATTTCGAGGACGTTTGGATTCTTCGTTGTGCTTAGCAACTCTATGGAAATTAACAATATCCGTACTGGACAAGTTGCACGAAACAGTTTTTGCAAGCTGATGAATTATGCTAAGTAGATTTTCGGACTTATGTTCCGGGACACATTGCATTTCTACATTATGATCTCTTGCTTGTTGTTCCATTTGGTTAAGCTTAACATTCATATTATTGACTTGAATAATTAATTGAGTATTTTCAGCTGCCAGTCTTGATACTAAGTCATTATATTTTTTGTTTGTTTTTATTTGTTCATCGGTAAATTGCGACAAAAAATCCACGGATTTGGTGATTTCATCAAGTTCTTCACGCATGGTGGAAAAGTTGGAGTTTAATTCTCTTATGTCCTGTTGCACTTCGACCAGGGTGGAGTTAAATTTGTCTAAACTTACTTGCTGATTTTTAATTTTTTCGTTCATATCATTACGAAGCTTGCGAATCTCTTGTAAGATAGCATCTTGTGGTGGTGGAGGAGAGGTTGTGAGTGAATCAGCCGTAAGATCAACAATTGAGATACAATTGATACAATTGAGATTGCATGATTCACAAACGTTTACATGTATATCTGATGTGAAACGAACTAAACTACTCGATTCAGTTCGATTAAGGGAAAAAAATAAAACCCTTCCACTATGTGTGTAATGTGTGCATGTATGTGAGGTGATCTCATGTGATGTGGGTGACTCACTGTATCGCGCTAGTAACAGCTCGAGGGCTCCGTCCGGGGACGACCTAGGCTCGAGATATCACTGAAGAACCGCGGTGTGTGCGGGAGCGAAAGCGGAGACCTTCCCTCACGGCGGCGTGAGGGAGGGTTTCGCGTGCGTGGGCGCAAACATGCATGTTAAAAAAGATCGAATTTAAAATTACTTGAGCGGCGTCGGCGCCGGAATAACAAGTTATTATTATTATTCGGTTGTTTTAGGGGAAGATAAACGTAAATACACGGATTTACTCTATCTTATATGAGTTATTTATTTTTGAAAGGCGGCGCGCGCGAGCCGTTGTATGGTAGCCGCGATGGCTGGAAACCTATGGATCGCTGTTACGGTACCTAGTAGCGGATTTCTAGAGGTTTCTTCGTACGCCGAGATCTACGGCCGAGATCGAGTAATTGACCTGCGTAGTCAATACTTGACAGGGAAAAGGAGAAGGCGGTGTCAACCTGTGAAGGTTTAGCCGCCTGGGGTCTGGGATTGGGTTGGGACGCGGGCTTAGGAGCCCACGGGGCCTGAGGGGCCCGTGAGGGGCGGGGGGCGCGCTAGTTGCGGGTACGGACGCTGCCGGTGCACGAGATGTGCTCGGCAGGCTCAGGAAGGCCTCTCGGGACATGAGAGGCGGAGGTCGGGGGCGGGCGGTGGCGGCGCGCGTCCTAGACGGGGAGACCTGTCTGGGGTAGCGGGGGCGCTTTGTACGCGGGGCGCGGGGACATCCACGATAATTCGCAGTATGGCCCTCGCCACGGCACAAGACGCAGCTCGGAGGGTCAGAGGAGGTCGAAGAGCGGAAGCACTTCTTAGTGGAGTGGTCGCCGAGGCACTTAACACACCTCGGACGCAGGCGACAGTTACGTGCGGAGTGTCCGTAAACCTGACAGTTGTGACACTGTGAGGGTACGGACGTTTTGCGCGGCGGCTCGACAATAATGCCGGAGAGGCCGCAGAGAGTCGAGAGATCGAAAATGGCTTTCCCTTCCTTGGTGCGGTCGAGAACGACTAACACCATATTGTAGGGTGTCTTCGTGCGCGGAGAGCGCATGCGGTGTACCTCACGAACAGGAATATCCTTTTCGTTGAGGCCGTCGGAGATATCATCGGTTGGGATTTCTAGTTGGGAGCTAATTACTATCTTACAGACTTGTATGATATTGGCGACTAGCAATAGGTTACAAATATATCAATGGGTGATGTTATTTATGAATGATGCTGTGCTTATCCGATACATAGCAATCATTTTGTCGTACTTGGGTAAAAAAATATATCAAAACAAAAACTAATCTATCATTAAACAAACTCTAAGCTGTAACAAATAATCCGACACACGCGAACTCTATAAAAAGCGCCGTAACAATTCGGCCAACAAAGCAATCCCAAACTTGTCCCGGATCGTCAATCAACCGCGACACAACAAAAACAAGCGACAAACAACATCGGAAAACCGAAAATAGATGTATTTGTTACGTCATATAGACTTTCGTTGAATAACTTTGCGGTGCTAAACATCAACACACAAAAGTGTCAGTGAAAAAAAAATGTAATAAAAATCAAAAATCGTTTTGCGAAACTGTTAAATATAATACTTTGCGGTGTTAATGAGTCGGTTCAAAGTTGAGCAAAAATAAAAAAAAACGGGGCGCGCAGACGAGTCACGAGTAAATAAATTTGTAAGCAACGTAACAATTATTAGCAAGACTCGCTATAGAATTACACATTAATTTTTACTTAATTACAATAAGAATTTTAGTTATAATTTATGTTTGATAACTTATGTATTTAACACTTGGTTTCTATTTTCGTCTAAAATAGGCTAATTGGGATATTATATCTGCGAAAGATAATTACAAACTGGAGTCTTAGTAAAATAACTGAAACAAAAAAAATTACACGAAATCACTATAATTTGAAAATAAACTAATGTACAAAATTTTGTGTTTGTTTTATCTATAACTACCCCTTTTTAGTTACAGTTTGGAAAAGTGCGGGACAGTTCACGTATTTCTTTGATTTTTAGTACTCGAATTTCAAATTTTACAACTTAACAGCTCAACTGAGTGATACAAAACAGAACGGTAAAAAAACCAAAGAAAGATTTTATTCCTGTTACGATAATCTTGACAACGCGATCCACCTATATGAAGGAATTATATAGCGCCATCTATACACAGACGATTTAAAAATTACATTAATTAAAAAAATGTTTCTTATTTGCTTGAACGTTAGCACGTTAGCAAGTTAGATTTGAAAGTACACGTTAGATTTGAGAAGTCAAAAGTCATGTAGGTATGCATGGAACGAATTAAGTAATAGTGCGTGAAACTCATGTAAATCTGAAGGTGGGTTGGTTGTGTGACCAAATAGAGTAATGCCGAACTGTGAATGCCTATGTCAGCAAGGTTCCTAGCCGCTCAGCTATGTCTTGTGTAGTAAGTGTGTAAGTGTTTATAGTAAATTCACATTTAAAGGGTAAACAAATTTAAGGTAATTTGATACATATCTAGTTGAAATTAATTAAACCATTTTTAGAAAAAAAAAATGGTAGTTATTGTAAGGCCAAGAGTTTTTTAGTATCTCGTCTGTACAGTACCAGTCGTTGACTACAGTACTGTCATGGAATAATTTCCATTTTGTGATTGGAACACCGGAGCGACACCTGCGCCGGTGTTTGTCAAACTGACAGATATTTCCCCCTGTTTTTGTGTAAACATCAAATATGTAACGAATTATTCATCGCCGCGGTTTACATTCCGGTTTTACGACAGTTTTCAATGTTGTACTTAGTGGTGTTTCGGGTGCGGACACAGTGCGCTAAGCGAACGTTTTTCTATGTAACCTAAAACACTTCAAATAACCACGACTGGAAATATGAGCTAAATAGCATTCAATGCTTTTCTTATGGATTGTTAGTAAAAAATGTGCACATTCTTATTGTGTTATATTATACATAGCTGTGGAACTTAATGCAAAAACAGTCTCCAGTTTACTGTGTCTTAAATATTATTTATACATTATATAATATCCTGTTTTTGGTAATTGAATTGCATTTACTTACCTACTCTTTTCTCGTACTTATCTCGAACCGTCATTCAAATTACAATAACTTTTGATAGCGTGGACCGATTTTAAATAAACAAAGACTAAATGTTACTCGAGGATATGCTTTATGATGTTCTTGGTGAGGTTTTCTTGTGAACGCAGTACTTTAGCAGTGATGCGTGTTCAAACAAATAGACAGACAAACAGGCATTTCTAAAAATTATTGAAATGTATTACTGATTCCTAGACACCCGCAACACTTTTTCCACAGAAATATAAAAAGTACAGACACGTTTGATTTACATTCTTATTATATGTATAGATGATCCTTCAACGCCATAAAATATTGGTTGATACTTTTTCTAACGCCCCTCTGGCCACTACATTCAAGTTGATAATCTGGTACCATGTATCTACATAGAAGTATTTGGTTAACTACATATGAGTAGGCTTTAGTTTCAAAATAGTGAAAGTATACTAAAACGTATGATTTTATTTTAATTAGCAGTTTCACGCAGTCACATGAGACAACGTATCCATACCACAATTGCATATTTTAACTTTATATTTATCAACATGAAACTCGTTTATGGCTTCTTTTAACTTGAAAATTTGACGCAAAGCAACTCATTCGAACAAATTTGACAAGACAAAGACGTTGCACCTAAAGCACTTTTCTTTTACACCGCATCAAATTTTAAACTTCTGTATAATTCAAGCACTATTCACATACAGAAATGTACTTTATTTTAATACGTATAAGTATCCAATTGTATTGTAATCTTGTCTAGAATATTTCTGGGTTATGCAGTATGCTGCTTAAGGTGCTAACTTTGACAGTCTCGTTTATTATTAAACGGATAACTTCATCTCAGAGATTAACCATCAGAATGTTATTTTTTAAACGACAAGTACTAGTGACTGCCCGATGCTTTGCCCGCATTAACCAACAGCATAGAATTTTAATTGGCGCCACCTGTTGGCGTGTTGTAATCAAATGGACTATAATACGTAGGTGCGTATAATAAATAACTTGTAAAAAAATGTTTTCTAATAATTATTCCTTCTAACATTTTAGTCGTATGTATGTATGAAATGTCACTACTAATCTCATGTTTTTTTTTCTGTATATATTACAATTTCTCAATTACGTATCAATAATACATTTACATTAAATGTACACGGGCAATTTATCTATACTCTATACTAATATTATAAAGAGGTAAAGTTTGTGAGTTTGTGACGTTGTGACGTTGTGGCGTTGTAAGGGGTAATCTCAGGAACTACTGATCCAATTTGAATAATTCCTTCAGTGTTATATAGCTCATTCATCGAGAATGGTTATAGGTTATATATCATCACGCTAAGGCATTGGCCTTATTGAGGAGCGGAGCACAGATGAAAAATGTTTCAAAATCGAGATGTTTTTTTCTTTTTGAGAGCTTCTTCTGTGTGTCAGCGTTAGCCCAGAGTAGTAACTATTACTATGCGGACGAAGTCGCGGGCAGGGGCTATAATCTATATACTAATATTATAAAGAGGTAAAGTTTGTGAGTTTGTGACGTTGTAGGGGGTAATCTCAGGAACTACTAAACCGATTTCTTCTACCGAAATTCTTTTACCAATAGAAAGCCACGTTATTTGTGAGTATCATAGGGTATATATAATCACGCTAAGGGCAATAGGAGCGGAGTAACAATGAAAAACGTTTTAAAATCGGGGTTTTTTTCCTGCTGAGAGCTTCCGCTGCGTCTTAGCCCAAAATAACTATTCCACGCGTACGAAGTCGCGAGCAGAAGCTATTAACTAATTATATTATCTATACTAATATTATAAAGAGGTAAAGTTTGTGACGTTGTGACGTTGTAGGGCGTAATCTCAGGAACTACTCAACCGATTTTTAAAATTATTTTACCAATATAAAGCCACGTTATTTATAAGTGTCATACGCTACATATCATCACGATAAGACCAATAGGAACGGAGCAACAATGAAAAATGTTTTAAAATCGGGGTATTTTTTCCTTTTGAGAGCTTCCGCTGCGTCTTAGCTCAAAATAACTATTCCAAGCGTGCGAAGTCGCTGGCATAAGCTATTAACTAATTATATTATGTATAATCTATACTAATATTATAAAAAGGTAAAGTTTGTGAGGTTGTAGGAGGTAATATCTGGGGAGTCGGAGAAAAATGGTCGAACGAAAACGTTTCTTACGAACGCTGCCTTAATTATGAGATATATATGATTGAGTTTTAGAGAAAAGTTGTAGCTTGATAATGCCTATTACCGCCCAACGAAGTGGGCACGGGTCGACTAGTGTATAAATATAAACATTGTGCTAACAACAAATTCAACGGATTCTGACTGTACGCGTCGTACATTTGAAACTTTGTCAACATGAGCAAAGCCGTTGCAACCAACTAGTTAGAAAAACAAAACTACAACATAAAGATATTATCAAAGATATAAAACAAAGAAGATCCATTAAAGCGTTCATAGGACCGCGGATGCGCGACGGTTGTATTACCTACGTACTTTTTGATATATGTTCCTTAAACGGCCATTTTAAGTTTTATAATATTTTTATCTGGAGATATATAATTAATTTTATAACAAATCATACATAAAAGTGATTACTTCTACACATTCAATAAGATGAATAGTTAGAAAGGAAAATCTTATAACAAATGTTAGCGTTTGTTGTAAATATGAGATAAAACAAATGTATTTTAGTTATTATCATTTCATTTGTAACAAAGTTCAAAACATATAAGTTATCGAAAAATTATGCTCGAATCACTTATTATAAAAAAATATAATTATAAAATATTGTAACTACTATCATAAGAAAACAAACTCTTTTGTCGTATGAATACATTTTAATTATAGACAAGTCTGTTATTTGTTAGCTTTTTCATATCAGTGTACATGAGTCTACTAAAGATTTGTATATAAATTAATATGGTATAATTATAAAATGCATTTAAGTTTCATTTATCACAATAAATCCGTTACTTCTGAATCCGATATACCCGATAATAATTGTTTTGTGTGTGTCAAACGCGAACATTACAATGCAATATCACCTGTGTACGTACTTTACAGTTTATCGATTTGCACGCTATGTTCGTGCGTCAGGTATTTTACATTAAACCAACCCGGTTTGAATATTAAACCAAACTTAAAAGGATTAACATAGCTATGAAAATGATATATTTATTATAATTTGAGCTTTGCCATTCTACTACATAATATATTCATCTATATTTTTTTCTTTTACTTATGACAGGCACTGCACGATAATATTGTAACAGTGTAGTGGTCACTGTACCTGGCTTTGGGAAAGAATAACATTCCATTATAAGCTTTGTTTCTAATGCTAATTTCAGACAAGAAGCAAAAAATGTACGAGATAGCACAACCCTGAACTATTAAGCTACCTTCTGAATAAATTCATATGTTAAATCCAATTTAAATAATAACAAATTAACACACGAAGTAGCCGGAGCGAATGCGTGTATCCCAGATTAAGTCGGATTATAAGGGGTGGTGCGTAAACGAAACTCGAATTGCGTTATAAGGCGTGCTCGCGATATTTGAGATCTGTTTAAGCCAAGTGCTAACATTATACAAAGAGGGCTTATTGTTTAAACCCAATTTGGGATATCTATTCGTGTTTTACTAAAATATTTATGAACGTTTGAATCATTCAACTTATATCTCTTATATCAGAAAAAAAAATAGAACACGATGACAATTTATAATTTTATTCTAGACTAGTTGTGCCTGCATTTTCCTCCACGTGGAACTTCGTGTAAAAAAACAGTGCTTAATAAAAGCATCTGAATGTATTAAGTCCATTTACTTATCTACTTTTCTCCCGTACTTAAGTCGCGTCGTCATTACAATTACAACAACTTTTGATAGAGCGAACCGATTTTAATGAAATAAAGACTAAATGTTACTCGAGGATATGCTTTATGATCTTATTGAGGTTTATTTATTGTGAAAGTAGTTTAGCAGTGATGCGTGTCCAAACAAACCGTCAGACAGACATTTTTGAAAATGATTGAAACGTATTTTATTGCTTATTCCAAGACACCTTCAACAATATTTTTCACAAAAATCTACAGACACGTTTAGACAATTTTATATTTACATTATTATTATATTTATAGAATAGCTTTTGCCCGCGACTTCGTCCGCGTGGAATAGTGGAATAGAACACGCAGCGCAACGCTCAAAAGAAAAAAAAGATTTTAGAACATTATTCATTGGTGATCCGCTCTTATTAGTCTTAGAGTGATGATATATAGCCTATTGCCTTCCTCAATAAATGAACTATATAACACTGATTTCAAATCAAATCGGACCAGTAGTTCCTGAGATTAGCGCGTTCAACTAAATAACCAAACCCTACAAGTTTATAATATTAAGTATAGATTACTACTCATCTCTCGTACTTAACTCGAGTCGTCATTAAAATTACAATAACTTTTGATAGGGTTGACTGATTTCAATGAAATAAAGACTACTTTATTCTCGAAGATATGCTTTATGATTTTCTTTGTGAGGTTTTATTGTGAAATTAGTACTTTAGTAGTGATGCGTGTTCATACAATCAGACATACAGACATTTATAAAAGTGATTAAAATGTATTTTATTACTTATACCTAGACACCTGTAACAATTTTTTTCATGAAAGTAGAAAAAGTACAGCCACGTTAAACATTCGCATTATATGTATAGAAGATAGATTAAAACCATATTTTATTGCACGTTTAAAAAGCTACTTTTGGGAATGGAGTATAATTGCGGGTTTTTTCAATGTTTAATTCTAATTTAATAAAAATATAGCATGAATCTATTAAAAATAGAATACTTTTTTTAATGGAAAAATTAGTAGACTGCCAGTATTTTTATTGAATTATTATTCTGCGGATAGGAACTAAAAAAATGTTGTGCAACTTTGTTACGAATACAAACCTAAAATTTGCTCATCTAGACTTATTAATCCAGAACATTTATTTATAACTAGCTGACCCGTGCAACTTCGTCTACACCAAATCGGTTATTACCGGTTTTAATGGTATTTTTAAACGCAAATAATCTTAAAAAACCTACAACCTTATTGCAGCGTTACCCAGCACTTCCAATCGTGAATCCAAACTATCCAGGGACTCACTCAAACATATACCCAGTTGGTATGTGAGAAATCTTTTAAAATAAGCCTAGAATCTGTTCGCAGCATTACCTAAAGTAGTGTCATCAAAGTGAAGATCAAAACTAACTTACATATATTGCCGATAAATGTCTTCCCAGTACCCCTTGTAACTTCATCACGTAACATACTGTAAAAGTTGAACTTTATCTACATTAAATTTCCATTTTGTTTTAGTTGTTTGTTTTATAAGAATTTGTAAAGTATACGTGAAATCTCCATTCAATTTTAATTTGGTCACATTTATTTTACTTTTGACATACAAACCACCTTTTTTACTGAGATACTGAACTTGGGATAATATACCTTTCTAACAGTGAAAGAATTTTTGAAATCGGACCAGTAGTAGGTACCAAGCATTCCTCGAAAACAAAACTTTACCACTCATTATAATATTAGTATAAATACAACATAGTAACTGCAAACAGTAGTCCGGTGAAGCTGTTAAGACCTTGCTAGGTCAATAGCGTGGTCAGTTCGAGAAAAAAAAATAACTGCATACACCTCAACTGATTTATTTTAATCTTAGATTCACAAACCTGAACTCGACTACTTCAAGACTCAACAATATTTAGAAAACTAATTTTATCAAATATCGAAACAACACACGTACTGATAGAATTCTAGTTGAGATTCATCTTCTACAATGCAATGTAACTATTATCTAGGTTTATGTTTTAGGAAAAAATCTTGTCACCTTTGTTTAGCAAACATTTTTTATACAATAAAATAAATGTAACAACATATAAGTGACAGTTTCGTTTACACATATTTTTTTCATATGAGGTTGATAATTACGCATAGAAATGTCATATAGCCGTAGCTCAGTTATAACGTACTGGACATTATATGGTCCGCCGGAGCCGACAGTTCGAATTCCGGCGATCTTTTTTTTGGTATTTTTTTTAAAATAGCTTAGGGAAATATAGCTTATCTTTTTAGCTAATCTGTCTGCTATATATAGCACAATGAAAATTTACCAAAATCCGTCAAAAATTTCATTAACTACAAATTTTTGACTTTCGTCCGTTATCCTGGAGAATCCCTTGCGTTTTATGAGATAAAAAGTATTCTAGATGTAACCTTGTAATATTAGTTATCACTGTGCCAAATTTCGTCAAAATTGGTTCAGTACTTTCAGAGTGGTAGGTGTTCAAAGGAACAGACAAACAGGCAGATCCTGGAGAATCCCTTGCGTTTTATGAGATAAAAAGTATCCTAGATGTAATCTCGTAATATTAGTTATCACTGTGCCAAGTTTCGTCAAAATCGGTTCAGTACTTTCAGAGTGATGCGTGTTCACAGGGACAGACAGACAGACAGACAGACAAAAATTGTAAAAAGATTATTTTTGGCTTCTATATCGATAACAAAGTCTACCCCGATAAAAATTTTCAAAAAATATTTATTGTACAGATTTGACCTTGCTACAGTTTTATTATAGTATAGATAGATAAAAATATTTTACCTGTACTGAAAAAAACCAGATCGATATTGAGAAACAAAATCGAATGGCAAGTTAGATATCGACAATGAAATGGTAAACGATCGCGAAGGAATTGAATTTTAGATATATTACGAATCATTTCTTATCCGTCTGATTACATCGGTGAAAACACCTGAGTGACGACAGAAATGTATGCGATCCGCTAATGAAAAGATTCGCCGGATTTACATCTGCCGCCGAAATGATTGATGTTGAATACTTGTCCAGAATTTTTAGCTCTTGTAATGAGTTTTCCGTTCCCGTATACTTCGTTTTGTAACGAAAGAAAGTTCCTGGAGGTATACGGAATAAATAAACGAATTCTATCAACTATAATAATATTTATTATTTGAAATTTAAATAAAAAATCTCTTATAGAAACTTCTATAATTTAAGTGTTGTAGAATCTTATTTCATAACAAGATTATAAATAAATAAATATGCACTTGAATACTCGCTGACGCTATATACATTATAGAAAAACGCATTTTAAATATCTACGTTATAAATTATATGTGTAAACTATAATGTGTTACGTGATATACTATGACAGGTTTCTCTAATTTAAATCAGCAATCACACTTACCCAAAGTTATCATTCTATAACCCTTGTGTACATTAAATTACAGGTACTGGTACAGTTCAATGTATGTTATTATTTTTTCTATGTCTTCAATATTGTATTTATTTATGAAGAAGGGCTGATGTTGTTTTTTTTTTCTCGTTATCTGGTGAGAATTATTTACACGTTCTGATTATCCACAGGTATGACCAAAATTTTGAGGCTAAAATCTTTTATTGCAGTATTTATCTTCTCTCAGTTATGGCCTCTATTCTTGGGTTATATCTATTATTTAATACTTTATAATTATTAGCGTTTGGTCAAACTCTCATTTGATGTTAACTCACGATATATCTTAAGATGAGAGAACACTAAACATAGAGGAAGACTGACTCTAAAAAACAACGGCCAGAGAACATCTCTATTGATCGGAGACAGATTTCCAACTCAAAGGGGGTAACCAACTAGTCTCAAGCTTTAGAAAATATCGTTATAGTTGTGTAGGGTAAATTACTATATATGTCTGTGGAATGTGTGAGCTGGTGACACGGTTTCATCTTATGCGTTAGGTGGCTGACGTATATGGACGGATCGGTCGCAGACCCACCTGATACATAGGAATGCATAACTATGCGCTGACGGTGCGATGCTACCATTTCATATTTTGTTTATTATTTTATATTATTAGTTAAAAATAAATTTATAAATAACCCACACACACAAAACACACAACAATAATATAGTTTAATAGCATTGTTTTGATGGAAATCAAATAATACTATTCATAAAGGCCAACATTGATAGGTCATCATTTCTGAAATTATATAAAAACATTGTCAACTAATACCAAATATCACTAATCTATCACAACGGTACGGTAATATTAAATGTATTATAAATAAAATTAATTGTACCATACTGGTATAATTAGATTTATACTTTATTATATTTGATACAGGACAATACACAGAGGATAGAATCTTGCGTCTTAACAACGATCACATTTAATGAGTGAATTTACATCATAATTATACCAATAATTCAAATTAGTTGGAGCAACGTTCGTGGGATGTTGTTTAGACGTAGCGCGGACTCGACGTAAGCCCGGGTTTCCGACACGAAGCCGCCAGACTAACAAACATAATTACAAGGCTTTACGGGAACAACAATACTTAGGTAATAAACAGAGGTTGCTTTAAATATACTACGTAACATATTTGTTTATTTTCACAATATTTTTATATGTCGGGGCGAGGATAAAATGGTGTCTATGTAGAAGAATGACGTTATGGTTATGATTTCATCAACCAATTCACCAAGACCAATCGAATAAAAGCGTTAGCTGATACAGAAATGCAACACTGAATACAGTTACGAAGAATTATCCGCAGACGTGACTAGGCCCAATGAGGGAGGATGCGTAGTGTCCCGTCGTTGGTTTTCTTTTAAGACATTCATTTAAAGCTGACAGCCAATAATAATCAAGATGCATGCACAGCCGATACCTCCAATCAATGGTGCTTCAGAACGGGGTAAATAGTAACCAGTTATTAGTAACTCCCCCGATACAGTCAATAGTACGGACGCAGGTAAATAGTAATTCCCCGGATATAGTTAATAGCATGGACGCAGGTTAATAGTAACTCTCCTGATATATATAATTTTTAAACAGGGATATCTTAAAATGTTACAATAAATACACCTGGACGTGGGTATCCAAAATTGGCGAATTTTTTTCTTACTAAACGAGCGTGCTGGCTATAAATATATACATTGTATGCCATATATACATACTTATATTATGTGCTGCATTGGAATTTGATAATTTAGTCTAACGTTAATTAACCGAAAAAATGAAAAAGTGTCTTGTTACTGTGCATGTGCATTATGCATGTATGTAAAATGCAGTATGTTTCCTTTTTTTAGCTAATGAATGCAGTGTTACTGTTTCGCGCAAGTAGCATATTCGAAGAACTCATTCTCGTGAATACGGATCTTTATATCAATTGATCGTCTTTATAATATTTTTTCCAATAGTAGTTGAGTGTCGTTATGTAGACATCCTTACTAATATTATAGATTTGAATTTGTTTGTAATTCTTTTACGTTTTAACTACTCAATCTTTCATCGTGAAGTTATATACATACATTTTGTTAAAAGTACAAAAAATGGACAACGGTACCTTTTATCCAGAAAAAAGTACTGTTCCTTAGCGATCGGTTATACTATATTAAACAAAGCCGCGAGCAAAATCTAGTGTAACGACAAAATAATTTGGGAGTACTTTACG
The DNA here is from genome assembly GCA_036509395.1 of Antheraea yamamai. Classification (NCBI taxonomy): domain Eukaryota; kingdom Metazoa; phylum Arthropoda; class Insecta; order Lepidoptera; family Saturniidae; genus Antheraea; species Antheraea yamamai. Next base: position 468,865 of record AP028445.1, read on the forward strand.
CCGAGAAATTCGACAAAAGATCGTAAAAACTCTTTCTCTTAAGATTAAAATTAATTTAAGATTTGTATTTTTTTAGTAAAGGAAGATGCAACATTTTTTTAGTACCAAGTAATAAAATTTAATTTACGATTCAGTCGGTAACCGCGGCGACGACGCGACTCTGCGGAAGATACCCTTGCCTCTAAGTTGGTATTTATCAAAAACTTTGAAATTTAATTTACGTTATTAAAATTTATGTTTATTTTTTAATGCTAATCTCAAATTATTTTTAAATTTTTAATGCATTTTTTATGTCTATGAATTTTATTATGAAAAAAGTCTAGGTAGTCATAAGGATTGCCGACAATATAACCGTGTTCTCTTTTGAATTTTTATATTAATGTAGCGTGAATTACAATGTTTAAATTTCACAATATGTATATTGAAATCGTTGACATTAGTCTGGTTTTCACAGATACTGGCACTCGGGGCAATGATAATATATATATTTACTAGCGGTCCCGGCGGACGGTGTCCTGCTGTGAAAATAAAAAAAAATTAAAAATCAACGCCATCTACTGGGTCCAATTGTGAATCTAAACCATTCTCTGAACACGCACACAAAATTTCATCAAAATCGGCCCAAGAGTTCCGTGATATACACACGTACAGAAGAAATTTATATATAAAGATATAGTTTATTAATCAATCAAACATATTATATATACGCAATACGCAGCAATACGGTCGGTCACGCTTACTGGCATGCCATGACGTGAAGTTATAAGTTTATCTCCTGCCAAAAAAATACCGGTCAACGCGCCTAAGGAAGTAGTGCGAAGGGAAGCTTAAGAAAGAGTTGAGAGTATTTGTCTAAAGAGAGAGAAGAAAGAGAGAGTGATTGTCTAAAGCTTAATAAAAATTGCAAAAATAAAATTGTTTCCTACATGAAACTACTTTATTTATATAAACATTAAAATAATATTATTTATCCAAATACTACAAACCGCGCGTGACTTCGTCCGCGTTAAAATATTAATAACAACATTGAATTTAACGTAGCATCACTCTATTTTTGCATGAATGAACGCTTAACTGTACCAACTTTCATACTGGTAGAAAAGTGTAGAAGCTTACCAATGTATATACGCACCAAAATCAGTTTCTATTTATTGGTATATAAAGATTTATTGTGCTAAAATACATTCTACATGTACATTCATTGTACATACATTGGACATTGTGTTGCAATATCACTACATATTATGAAACAAAGTCATTAGCCACTTCTGTCTGTTTGTTCACGATAAACTCCAAAACTACTGAACGGATTTTTTTACCAATGAAGTGATTCATGAGGAAGGTTTACGTATACAATTTGTCAAAGTTTTTTTTATTATCAGGGCGGGACAACGTCCGCCGGGTTCGCTAGTTTTATATAAATCAAGTTTAGTTACACTTTAGTGCTCAGCTCATTTTTATTATCATTATAATTTTTATTTTATTCACTGTTTATTAATATTCCTACCTCGTGTAATTTTTTTTTCATAATACCACTGCTTAGTTTGAAGAAAATGTCCTGAGACATTAAGCACTCTAGTATACGAGGTAAGAACTGCAAACAATTATACATTCATTCGTTAAAATTTTAACCAATGTAACCAATTGATGATCAAAGAGTTTTCACTTCAAAAATCGACGATATCATTAAATAGTATAAAACAAAGTCCCCTACCGCTTCTGTCTGTCTGTCTGTTCACGATAAACTCAAAAACTACCAAATGGATTTTCATGCGGTTTTCACCAGTGGATAGAGTGATTGCTGAGGAACGTTTTAGTATATAATTTGTCAAGGATTTTTTCACAATCAGGGCGAGATAACGTCTGCCAGGCCCGCTAGTTATAAATATTTTACGTTTGTACAAATTACAATAATCGCTTATCTCAATTACATGCGAGCGATGCCATAAGTTCAGCTAGTTTTAAACTTTACGACACGTAAAATGAAATGTAATGCCATCCAATCAAAAAGTAACATCGTGCATTCGTCTCTAGAGATGAATCAAGCAGAACTTATTAAATTACCAATCACATTTATTAAATAAAGTCTACCATAATGAGATTGACCTTTATGAGGATTGGTAACTGTTGAATTCAGTGAGTTAACTAAATTGTTGTAGCCGGAATGTTATTTTATAGCTTGGGATTTTTATTGAAAAAAGAATTGTCTATATAATGTCTTAGTTTATACTTATTGTTAATTAATTTAGTATTAAAATATCTGAGATTTTATACAATTTAAAAATAATTTAATTGGCAAATCGTCTTCTACAATAACCTTAGTGTCCAAAGCATTTTATTATATTTAGTTGGGTAAAACAAGGCCAACAGATTTATTTTTGTCGAGATGTGGATCAGTATGCAAATTAGAGATATTTTAACATACTAAACTTAAAAACAATCAGGTTTTAACTGTTCATACTGCGTATAGTTTAAGCAAATTCAGTTTTTTTTTTCGAAAGTTTGAAATCGCTAAGATATTGTCATTCTTCGTGTATAAAAATAGGTAGTTAAGGGTTATGTAAGATGTGAATAATTTAACACAAAGTCACCTTGAGTTCATTTTATTTTAATTTTATTGTACAAACAGCTATTTTGTTTCAAAACTGTACATTTGTTTTACGGTATTTGCCGTAGATATCTTTCCATAGTTGGTATGCTTCCGGGTTCAACATTGGGCCCATTTTCAGTTCCTCGTCAATGTAAAGAAAAGTTATGTCATCGTATTTGCTCGGTGTCCATTTAATTGGTAACTCTTGATCTGATTCCGGTGTTGGATGGCTGTGAATAAAGACGATTTTTTAATCTCTACTTGAAAATAAAATGAATAAGTTTGTTCGGGTTTCACTCAGAAACGGCTGAATCGATTTTATTGATAATTTTAGTGGCAGATAGAATAGAGTTTGCCTTATTATATAGGCATATTGTAATGATTTTAATTGGCACTACGCAGTAGTAGTAAATTTATAAAAGATCATACTTGAAATCGATAAGAGGAATAAGTACATAAAAATATTTTCATGACAAAATATTTAAAAAAACAACTCATACTAAATCCAGATAATACACGCGTTCCTCATGAAGCGACTGTAACTGGCTTAGAATAATAATTCTATCATATACGAGTATAATAACTCAACATGTTTACTCACTTCGGAGTATTATTAATCTAACGGGAACCACTAGCTAGCGTTCTCCAGCTACGTGCTACTCAGTAGCTTTCACCATACTGACAAAACTGATGATTATTTCGTCGATTGACTCTTATTTCTCGGTGGTCAGTTTTGTTCTTGGACAATTTACATACAGTTGTTTTGTATTATTTAAATTAAAAACAAATATTAATCCACACGTAATACGGAATTTTCATAAAAAACGAAATACCACGTGAATATTATTAATAAGTTAACCCAGAACAAATTAATTCATATCAACAAAAAGGTAAAAAGTAATTTAATACACACCCATATTTGGCAAAGTTTGTCCACATTTTAGTTATCCAATCAATTATTACTTGGTCTTTGGCTTTCACTCTGTATGGCATTATATAGGCGTTGAATAAATACAGTATATCATCTCCATGGGCAGCCCCAGGCTCATTAGCGAATCCTGAACGATCCTTAATCATGTTTCTCTTCCCAGCATATGTGAAATAGTAATGAAATATCTTATTATCCTTCTTTTTCATTATGATTTCAGATTCCATAATAGCTGGCATTTCGAAATACATATGCGAATAAAAATTTGACAAATTCATTAAATTACTGCGACTAATTTCTTCTTTTCCAAAATAAAAATCTTTTATTCTTCTATTTATTATTTGTTCTTCGTCTTTGGACTCAAATTCTAAATCAGAACCAAATAAATATCCTTCGTTAATTTTGCTAAGTGTTTCATCAGTTTTTTCGGCTATAAAAAATAAACCCTCTCTGTCAGTTGCACCATAGATCACAGATACATTTTTAATACCCTTATTTATAAGGTTGTATGGTACATCGTGGATGACACCTTCTATTCCTGTGAATTTCTTTTCAACACATGGCACTTGTAATAAACCTTCTGATATAATTTGATCCAAAGTTTTATGGGCTTGAGCTCCTATTAAATCTCTAAAAGATTTATTAGAAAATATTTTATACAACTCCAACGGATCTTTAGTACTATAGCCCAGCGCTTCAGCCAAAATACTAGCTACTTCCACAGAATTGTATTTGATAGCAATTTCTGATAGAGACGCCCCACTTTGAACTATGACTTTGTTGAATAATCCATCAGTAGCTTCACTGACTAGAAGTATAGATGCAGATACTGCTCCAGCACTATGACCGAAGATAGTCACATTGTCAGGTCACCCCCAAAAGCGGCTATATTTTTCTGAACCCATTTTAAAGCTGCTATTTGATCTTTCAAACCGGCATTGCCAGGCGCCTCATTGATGTTTAAACAAAGAAATCCTAGAACACCGAGCCTGTAGTTGAATGTTACTAAAATAACATCATGTTTCACCAAGAAATCTGGTCCAAGTAACATTTTTCCACCACTGCCTAACATGAAAGCTCCACCATGAATATAAACCATAACAGGCAAGGGTTTCTTAGCATTTACTGGAGCATACACGTTAATTTTCAAACAGTCTTCTGTCCCCAGAACTCCTAAAGGCGTTGGTTGTGGGCACATATAAAATTCATCAGTTGCTTTAAATAACCCTCTCCATTTTGGTGGAGGTTTTGGTGCCTGAAATAATTAACATTTTTATTAATAAAGAAGATATGTGACTATCTTTGATCTTAAGAATAATAGTTCTTCCATACACCTTAACTTCTCTGTACAATATTAGAATTTAAACAATAAGCACGTCACTTCCCCGAAAAATATAGTTAATCTATCGAAGAGATCCTATTACAGACTAAACAGCTTTATTTTTTACTTCAAATGAGTTTTTTTTTTGTGAACTTAGAAATATATAATGTAATACATATAATGCCATTGTTAATATTTATCATGATATGTATATATATTTTCGACATCCACCCGGATAATTTTAGTGAATTTATAATTATATAAAAATAAGTGTTGGTAAACTCCAATACCGTGTGACCGACCATCATTACATTACACCAGAGATTTTTGCATGAAAAAAGTTTTTTACCTTAAAGTTTATAATCTGCAGTATTTGAACTTTTGTACTGTTCAAACAATCATCAGGGAAAGTAATATGTGCAGATATTTGAACCTTGGGTATATTTTACTGTGACCTAGATTTACTATAAAAATAATAATAACAATGAATAATAGACAGAGCGTGGAAAACTTCGGTTGTATAGAATCACTATATACTTGTACATTCATGAAATTTCTAAAGTTTTTACACTATAAAATATATTAAAAGAAAAAAATACTTGAAATCTATTACTGATATCAGCAGTAGCATAAGGAATTCCAACATATTCAAAGAAGCTTCCATCTGTACTTATTTTTCCAGTCAGCACACCTTGGCCGATCTTTATTTCTGGAGTCGGTTGATCAACTAAGTTCATCGCAAACAGTGTAAATAATATCAAATGTTTTCTTCTCTGCATTGTTAATTTGCGGTCTAAACAAAGTCCACAAAATCTATATTATTTTTAACCGAATTTCACCAATTCAGAGTAGACATAAATCAATCAACACCATGTTTCAAATCAGAATCTAATGTTCTTTTGTTTCTATTAACTTATTACCTGAAATAAAAATATTACATTTTTTTAGTTTTATTTTTGGCAATGAATCTTCTAGTAGATTATTAATGTCGACTAAGTAATAATAGTACAAGTTACTTGACATTATTTCATTATTTTAACAAAATAGTATTCTTTTTGTTAAAACTTTCCTGGCATTTTTGTAGCAAGTCAGGATCCATACTCTGTGATATTATTTCTCATCCACTTCACTTGTGCACAATAACCGAACTACATTGCAAAATATAGAGCCAAATAACACAAAATAATCAATAAAATATAAAATCTACTACATAACTAAATAAAAATAAAAAATAAATACACACACAAACACACACACACATACAAACACATGCTTATTTAGAGTTACAATGTGTCTTGACCTTTTTTCACTTAAATATATTCGCAGTTCAATATCAACAAAATTGAATATTGAGTGAGTTGGCGTCAGTGGACATAAGACAAATGTCGCTTATCGTCGTATAGTGAACTTTGTTTATGAGTAATCATTTAGGTACTATCTCTTATCTGTGATCAATTGATACCTTAATGTATATAATTGTATATTTATAGTTTTAGACTGTAAAGGTCAATATTGCTACTTGTTTATTACCGTTCCACATTGAAACGTATAGTAGTAGTTTCATATCAATGATAACTCAGGTGGTTATCAAGGATATGTGCTTCTGGTAAATGTTATCTCACTTACATACATAGTAATAGATATGAATAATATATGTAACCCTAGTACTATATATTATTAGCCTTTAAATATATTTTGACTAGTTAAGTGAAAGGATTTCTATTGGTCATTGAGTAATATTTGGTTGCATGCAGGCCGATTATTATGCCAGCTTGTAATTGTGGAAGGGACATTCTCAATAATATACCAGTACACGACTTATACTTATGTATTTAATAAAAACTATGATTAAGCTAATTAGAGAAAGAATAAATAATAAAAAAATAGTGTCTAATATTTTTCTATATATTTCTTTCTATAATTCTTGTAGATATATTTCCATAAATGATAAGCTTCTGGGTTTGGAATCGGACCCATTTTCAGTTCGTCTTCAATGTAGAGGAAGTTTATTCCTTGCTTGCTGCTTGGTTTCCATCTCACTGGCAGATCGCTTGAAGATTCCGGTGTTGGATCTCTGAATGAAAGAAGAACACATGTGATATATTTTTCAATGCTTGAAATTAATATATTTCAAATCTCCACTTTTATAATATTGCTTATTGCATTAAGGCAATCTTAAAAAGACTGTACATACCCAAATTTAGCGAAATTAGTCCACATTTTTGTCATCCAATTAATCATTTGCTGATCTTTATTATTTACAGGAAATGGCCACATATAAACTCTAAATAAGTACGTTACATCATCAAAATGACAAGCGCCAGGTTCATCTTTAAATCCAGTTAAATATTTCAATAAGTTTCTACCACCGACATAATTAAAATAGTAATTATATATAGATGCGTTAGTTTTCTTAATCATGATTTCTGATTCTAAAATCGGTGGTATTTCAAAATACAAATGTCCTATGAGACTTGACGCATTCATTAAATTCTTCATACTCATTCTCTCTTTGCCGAAATATAAATCTCTTGCTATATCATTTACCTTTTCCGCGATATCTTTAGATGGAAACTCCATGTCAGAAGCAAAGAGATACAACTTATCTCTTTCTGTAACGGTTTCCTCTGTGTCCCTTGCTACCATGAATAAGCCTTCGTTACTAGTGGATCCGTAGATAACTGATATGTTTTTAGGTTTTTTAATTAGCAAGTTATAAGGTAGGTCGGTTAGACCAGCTTCTTCTCCTGGAATATCTTTTTCAACACATGGCAAATGTAACAATTCTGTATCCAAATATTTACCCTGTGGTCGCGTAGGTTTTATTTTAACAAGATCTTCGAATGGTAATTTTGATAATATATCATATATTTCTTTAGGATCCTCTGTTTCATATCCTAATTCTTTAGTTAAAAGACTAGCAATCCACAAGGGTTGTCTATTAATTGCCCAGTTTGATATAGAAGAACCACTTTGTACTATAGCTCTTTTAAATAGACCGTTTGTTGCTTCACTCGCTAACAGCAGTGAAACTGATGTTCCACCAGCGCTTTGTCCAAATATAGTTACATTATCCGGATCACCACCAAACGCAGCGATATTTTTCTTAATCCATCGTAAAGCAGCTATCTGATCTTTCAACCCAGCATTACCAGGTGCTTCTTTGATTCCTAAGCAAATAAAGCCGAGAGCTCCGAGCCTGTAGTTAAAAGTAGCGACAATAACGTCTTGTTTGACTAAAAAATCCGGTGCGTACAGTGATTTTCCACCATCTCCAAGAGCAAAAGCACCTCCGTGAATATAAACCATGACCGGGAGTGGTCGCTTAGCTCTAGTTGGTACGTACACATTTATTTTTAAACAATCTTCTGAACCTTTTACACCAAGTATTCCGGGAATCGCTGATTGAGGGCAGAAATCAATTTGATCTACTGCTCTAAAAACACCTCGCCATGAAGGTGGTGGAAGTGGTGCCTGAAATGAAATTTGTTTCTCTTTCTTATTATCACTGGAAGGAAGCATATTAATTCCCAAGTACGTACTCATTCGTACTTTAGTAATAAAAATAGTTTTCAAACTTATCTATATACATATTTCAATATTGGTGAATTAAAAAAATAATAAATTACGAATACTTTTCTCAGAACGCAACAATATAAATCTGTATCGTTCAATGATTTTTGTTATTTTAATACATTATTATTCTTTTAATGTCATACTAGATGTTCTAATGGAAAACGTTTTTAATATTTCGTTATACCTACATCTACATCTACACCTACATGTCTACCTCGTACCTCACGTTTATTTATATAAAAAAGTAAGTATCAAAAAGATGCCATTTAGAATCAAACCAATAAGAATAGGTTGAGATATTAAATATAGAAAATTTGTTATCAAATTAGTAACTTACCTTAAATCTCGTGTTCACGTTACTAGTAGCATACGGGATACCAACGTACTCAAAAAACGACCCATCGGAACTGATTTTACCGACCAAAGTGCCTTGTTCAATGACAACTTCTGGTGCAGGCTGGTCGACAAGATTCATCGCAAAAAGTGTGAACAATATCAACTGTTTTACATATTTCATGTTGAATAAATAAATAACAATATCTGTGGACTGCAATTGGTAGTAGCTCTACAAGAATCAACTGCTGAATAGATATTGTCACACCTGTTTCTAACTTTTATCATCAATACTCGCGATACCATGTGAGACTCTTTCTCACTTCACAGTACCCGTAGTCTCGCGATCGTACTGGAATTGTCTATAAGCTTTTTTATACTGTGGAGATCACTTAATATCAAGTGGACTGCTTACCTGTTTATAGCTTTATAGTACAATAATTATTTAAACAATAACGGATTTCAAATATACGCCCGTATATATATATATATACAAATAAATTTTGAAGTATCTGGCATTCGGGTTAAATTCCGAAACAGATGACCCGATTTAGAAATTTACTGGTAGATTAGAGAACATTATAGAGTATTATATAAATCACGTATCATTACGGTATTCAATTGGAGGTAAGTAGTAATTATGAAATTTTACAAAGATTCCGAAAGACGTTCTCACTTTTTATGATATGTAGACTTGTGTGGGTTTGAAATTTTAGGTAAATCAATACGATGGTGTGATTTTCACTATTAGCTTCAATTTTGTAAATCACTTACTCCATGTTTATTTTTATTTATAAAACGATTACACACCAGCTAAAAAAGGCAAATATAACCACTTCAATTCAAATATTAAATAACATACTAAAGAGATACGAAGAAAATGAACGCCGACATTGCGTCCGCACTTCGGTCTGCAACTAGTAATGATATCAGATAAATATTATTATCCACTTTGATACTAAATGCTAAAGTGTACAAGATATATCGGTCTCACTCTCATGAGCCATCGACGGTTTGAATCAAAACTGGATAATCAATTACTTTAATCTATGACCAAAATCCGTTCGCAAATGTTGTTCCACCGAAATCCTTTATATTTGAGTCTTACAATTTATATGTGCATAGACATAAAGTTCATAAAATTGAAAATGATTTATATTATTGATTTTGAAATAATTTGGAAACTTGTGACGCCATTGTAAAAAGAATATTACAGGCATGTGAAGCCGGGGTCACTCATCTGTATTATTTAAGCAGTTGACACCCTGCAACTAAATGTGGTTTTGTATTCTGTTCTGTTAGAAGTTCTGGATTCGGATTTTATCTAAGATTTGCAGAATTGGCTTATCATGTACGACGATGTTTGCATATAATATTATTTATATATATGGACACTAACCTACCTTTCAGTTTGCTCCCCTTAAATTATGCTGAACTTACTTAAATGATTGCTATAAATAGCCAGCTGAGCACTCTCAAGAACTAAGAGTAAAATGCGCATCATTCGCAAATTTTTACTGACCTAATATAAAAAATATAGTTGATTATGATATCTAATTTACCTTTTACATACAAACTACATTATCAATTAAATAAAGTAATTAAATTAAATAAATTAAATAAAATTAAAAGCAGAATAAAAAACAGAAAGTTGAAATACAGTTATTATCATTAAATATAAATATTATTTAACATTTCTTTTGCGGGGACGTATATTTAGGACCATCTGCAGGTGGTGAAGACATCAATAGAGATCATTTTTCAGTATCAGGTTGTATTGTTCCTTTATTGGGAGATAATATATTAAGTAATCAGTAATTTATCGTTCTCCATATCAACTGTAATAGCCGCAAACAAGCTGTGTGTTTTGTGCTGGAATACGACCTAATTCGTATGTTTCGTATATATTACGTCATTAACACAGTTACCATATAACTTACAGCACCTGTATGTACGTTTCAAAACATTTCCCGGTTTCCACTTTTAAGAAGAACTTCGTGCAAAATATTTAATTAACACTTGGTCCTCTACATCAACCGTTCTGTATATAAGATTGAGTGTTTCTTTATCAACTTGACTGTAACGACATTCAGTATCGGTGAGTGTACGTAAAGTGCAACAAACTACGCGTTCTGAGCCATTCCGATACGCGTCAGATAAAACAGCACCCAGACCGTATGAACTACTATCTACCGCTAATATAAGAGGTAAAAAAGCATCATGGTGTACTACTACTGGTTCACGTATAAGTGTATCTATAATTGTTAAGAAAGCCATATAACACTGTTTAGTTCATTTCCATCTACACCCCATTTTGGATAATGTGTAAAGCGGTTGCAACGTTGTGTTCATATTAGGAACAAATCGCGCATAGTAATCAATTAAGCTTAATACGGTTCGCAAACGTGATATATTTTATGGAATTGGGGCGTTACTAATCGCATCTACTTTACTTTTATCAGAGATGATCCCTCTTTATTAATTTTATAACCAGATTAAAATATCTCATTTAAAAAAAATCACATTTTTCAAATTTTGTTCTTAAACCAGCTCTTTGAAGTAGGAACCAAACTGCACCTAAATTGTCCATGTGTTCCGATTACGATTGACCCATAATACAAAGATTATCCAAGATATATACCGATTAAACCACTTAATACAACCTCGATAAATATTTGAATTTGTAAGTTCACAGTTAAATATCTATAAAATTAAATAATGATTATTTTATAAGTTGGCATCAATGGACTTAAGGAAATTGTTGCTTATTGGCTTAAAGTGAACTTTGTTCATGAGTAATCACGTAGTATCGCTTATCTGCGATGAATTGATTACCTAAATGTATAATTTGTAAGTTATATTCGTCAATTCTGGTTGTAAATAACTTCTTTACCTAAATACTGCTGTTTCACATTAAACAGAGAGTTATCATTTCATGTTAATGATGACTCAAGTGGTTATCAAAGATATTTAATTGTGATAAATAATATATCACAAGTATATACATATAATAGGAATTAGTAGTATATGTAACGGTTACAAACATTATTAATATTTAAAAATATAATTTTGAGCTGTTAAGTGAAAATAATTGCAATGTTGAAATTATTAAGAAGCAATTTCAGTTTTTGCAGTTTTGGGGATATAAGGCCACTTTGTAATTATCCCTGATTAAAAGTTTCTTCTCGTTACAAGGGACAAGTTTAATAGTCACGTCAATACATGATTCATGATTATGAATTTAACCAAAAATATATTTAAAATAATTAGAGAAAGAATAAGTAATAAAAAAAATGTAGTATCTAATAATTTTTAAATGTATTTCTTTCTATAGTTCTTGTAAATATATTTCCAGAATTGATAAGCTTCTGGGTTAGGAATTGGACCCATTTTTAGTTCATCTTCAATGTAGAGGAAGTTTAATCCCTGCTTATTGCTCGGTTTCCACTTCACTGGCAGATGCGTTGAAGAATCCGGCGTTGGATCTCTGAATGACAAAAATCATGTATGCTTGAGATGAATATGTAAAATTTGAAGACTATGCACATTCTTTTTGAGAAAATACTGTGTGTTTTCCTACAAATTCCTTTGTTTGGTAGATTTTTTTACTTTCAGGGATAATAGCGTCCATTAACGTTTATACTCGAGGAAGAAAGCAAGTTTTTGTTCTTGTGTTGCAATTTAGAAGACGTTGATTAAACTTACAATGTAACGACTTTGAAAGTTAATGAATACACAACAAGTACAGCTATGGTAGTAATTTATATCAAGACAACAAATTAGTGCACGCTAGTGGATTTGAACTTGAACTACTTATATAGGAAAGAGAAAGAAAAAATATATTAGGTAAAAATTATGAACACGTGGTTGGGATGTCTACCTATATAATTCTTATTTATGAACGTATGTATGAACGTTCTTATTTATTACTATGAGTTTGATGTATATATGTATGTATTTAGGATAATATTATCATAGTTTAATAATATTGCCTACTAGACTAATGCAATCTTAAAAACACTGTACGTACCCATATTTAGCAAAATTTGTCCACATTTTTGTCATCCAATTAATCATTTGTTGGTCTTTCTTATTTATAGGAAAGGGCCACTTATGAACTCTAAATAAGTACATCACATCGTCAAAATGACATGCACCGGGTTCATTTTTAAATCCGGATAAATATTTCAACAAATTCCTACCACCGATATAATTAAAATAGTAATTATATATAGATGCGTTAGTTTTTTTAATCACGATTTCTGATTCTAAAATCGGTGGCATTTCAAAATATAAGTGTCCCATAAGACTTGACGCATTCATTAAATTCTTCATACTCATCTTCTCTTTGGTAAAATATAACTCTCTTGCTTTATTATTTACCGTTTCAGCAATATCTTGAGATGAAAATTCCACGTCGGAAGCAAAAAGATATAACTTATCTCTTTGTTCAACAGTTTCTTCTGTATCCCTTGCTACCATGAATAAACCTTCGTTGCTAGTAGATCCGTAGATAACTGATATGTTTTTGGGTTTTTTAATTAGCAAGTTATAAGGTAAGTCGGTTAAAGCAGCTTCTTCTCCTGGAATATTTTTTTCAACACATGGCAAGTGTATCCATTCTGTATCTAGATATTTATCCGGTGGTCGCATAGGTTGTATTGCAACTAAATCTTCAATTGCTAATTTTGATAATATATCGTATATTTCTTTAGGATCTTCTGTTTCATATCCTAATTCTTTAGTTACAAGACTAGCCATCAATACGGGCTGCCTGTTAATTGCCCAGCTTGCTATAGAAGAACCACTTTGTACTATAGCTCTTTCGAATAGACCGTCTGTTGCTTCACTCGCTAACAGCAGTGACACTGATGTTGCACCAGCACTTTGTCCAAATATAGTTACATTATCCGGATCACCACCAAACGCAGCGATATTTTTCTTAATCCATCGTAAAGCAGCTATCTGATCTTTCAATCCAGCATTACCAGGTGCTTCTTTGATTCCTAAACAAATGAAACCGATGGCTCCGAGTCTGTAGTTAAAAGTGACGACTATAACATCCTCTTTGATTAAAAAATCTGGTGCGTATAATAATTTTCCACCATATCCAAGATAAAATGCACCGCCATGAACATATACCATAACCGGGAGTGGTCTCTTAGCTACAGCAGGTACGTATACATTTATTTTTAAACATTCTTCTGAACCTTGTATACCTAATATGCTGAGAGTTGATGCTTGAGAACATGAGTGAAATTCATCGACTGCTCTATAAACTCCTTCCCAGGGAGGAGGTGGAAGTGGTGCCTAAAATCGAAAATGTTTCTTTTAACATTTATCTTTACAAGAAACCAAAATCATTTATTGTTACAAAGTAATTCGTAGTATAGTATCAAAAACATATGTTATTTCAGATATATTAAAATATCATAGTATTAATTCATCAACATAGCTAATTACGAACGTGCAGTCCCATGACCAATATTATAAAAAAAATATAAGAACACTCAAGAATTGCCATTAGATTATTCCTTTTTTTTTATATCATACTAGACATTTCTAAGGTAAAATGCTTTTGATATTTGAATGCAACTACTTGATAGAGATACTATTATAAAGAGACTGTGTTATATTTCTTAAATGTCGTTTACTCGATACTCCATGGCTTATATAGAAAAGCTTAATGATAGCCTCGATCTTTCCTGAGTTTTACTTATGTACAAAAATCTATATATCAAAAATATACTAATGCGTTTCTAATAATAATCATAAGTAGGGTTCATTTAATTAAGTTAAATAAGGAAAAATCGTGAAATAAGTATTAACTCACCTTAAATCTCGTGTGTATGTTACTAGTGGCGTACGGTATACCAATATATTCAAAAAACGACCCATCGGGACTAATTTTACCAACCAAAATCCCTTGCTCAATGACAACTTCTGGTGTCGGTTGATCGACGACATTCATCGCAAAAAGTGTAAACAAAATCAACTGTTTTGCGTATTTCATCTTGTATTTTAATTAGTATTTTTTGGGCACTAGAATCGGTGGAAGCTGTACAAGTTTTGGCTGAGAAAGCGACACCGTCACATCTCTTCCTATCGCGAAGCATGAGTGCTCGCGCTACTGTGTTGCGCTCTTTTGGGATCTGAGTAGTCTTACCTTAGGCGTTCAATCTAAATGGGATCTGTTATAAGTTACATTGCAGATACCACTTAATATTAGGTGGACCGCGTACATATTTCCAAATTATAGTATAATAATTATTTAAAGAATAATTTATTTCAAATATAGCGCGTATATAATGCGTAAAAATAAATTTGGTCTGTTGCATGCCCGGGCTAAGTTCTAATATAGATTTTGATGATGGACGATTTAGACGAGAACTTGGTAGTAGGAGATAAATAGAGGTTATTTTGTAGGGAAATATATTAATCACCTATTACGACAGTATTCATCGGAGATAAACAGTAATGATGAAATTTGACAAAGATTACTTTGAACCCATAAAAAGGGTTTTAGAGGTGAGCTCGTTATTATAAAATTATAATAAAAGGCAATCTACTTTTATTCCATATAAAACACGGTACCATGAAACTGAAGGTACATGAAATTTTTCCCCGAGAACGAAGTCGCAGGCAACTGCTAGTTTTAAGGTAAAGTATATGGTATATCAATACACATAAATAAAATTGAAGTGTCTGGTTGTAATATCAGTATAACAGTTTTTCACCAAATGGATATGACAGTATATACGGTACTTATAACAAAAGAAAATTATCTGTTTGTTCTGGTTAATCTCCGAAAACATTGGACCGATTCTGACGCTATTTATTTTAGACTAGCCGTCACCCACGTCTTCGTTCGTCTGGAATTTAATAAAAAAATTGTTCTGCTTAGACGTGCACGTGAGCGCGCGTAACTGGATACTGATTCTTTAACTTATTATATACTAGCTTCTGCCCGCGACTTCGACCGCGTGGAATAGTTACTTTGGGTTAGCGCTAATACGCAGCGGAAGCTATCAAAAGGAAAAAAACGATTTTAAAAGATTTTTCATTGGAGCTTCGCTCTTATTGGCCTTATCATGATGGTATATAGCCTAAAACCTTTTTCGAAGAATGTGCTATCTAACACTGAATTTCAAATCGGACCAGTAGTTCCTGAGATTAGTACGTTCATGTAAACAAACTCTTCAGCTTTATAATATTAGTATAGAAGTATAGATGAGCGGCACCTTAAGTTTTTTTTTTAAATACATACAGATAGACAAAAAAAAGTATAATTGGAATTATGTGACAAATATCTTATCTTCCGTATCCATTTAGTAAAAAGCAGTTATTTTTACATGACAAACGAACAGTTCAATTTTATTCATGTGAATGAAATTGCTGTAACTCGCAAGTGCGACCGCGTAGAATTTAGAAACAAAATATTTGTTCAGTAACATGTTGCAGGTGAGCCGCGTGCGGTTCTGCATACTGTTCCTTTGGTTTACTACTATCTATACAAGTAAACAAAATGAAAGTGCCTATTTGTAACAAACATTTATGTGTATAGAAAGAAAAATGTTCCGCAAATATGATAAAATTAACCACACGCACTTTAAACTGAACCAAAAAAAAAATTGCATTTCACACGGTTGAAGTCGCAGAGAATAGTTAGTTCAAAATATTTTTTTAATTCAACTATGATTTCATTCCGTAGACTTGTTTGGATTTAAAAATGTGAGTGATCCAGTCTACAGTGTGATTGTCACTTGTAGTATCGATTCAGTAAATCGCTTACTAATGTACGTTTTTGAATGTTTACATAATATTATTAAGCACTATATAAACATAATCACTTTAACTCAAATACAAAGCAAGATACTAATCAGACACGAACGAAATTAACGTCTCCACTGCGTCGGCACATCGGCCTGCATGTAATATTGATATTAGATACATACAATTGGTTCGACCTTGACACTAAATACTAAACCGAGAAATATATATCGGTCCCACTCTGATTAGTTATCAGCTGTGTCAGTTAACACTAGAGAATCATAATCGATAATCTGTGACCAAAGTCCGTTCACAAATTTCCAAAGACGTCCTTTATTCAAAGAATTTCCACATGCATCAATATAAAGTTGAAAATTTTCTTGTTGTTTTATGAAACTACGATGCATGTGAAACTTTATTTCGGATCTTAGGCATTTTACTAAAAAAAATCAGAAAATCAATCAATAAATGAATAAATAATAGTCAATTGTACTGACACAGGAAAATAGTAACTCTCCCGATACAGTAAATAGTATGGACAGAGGTCAATAGTAAATATATTACTAGTAGATAGTACCAGATTGTTGTCGCGAATTTCAAAACAAAATATCGCTGTGCTCCTGTAGCTTCAACTTAAAAGTCTTCATAAAACCATATGTCGAAAACTACAACCTTTAGTGACAAGAGTACTATAAGTTATTATAGGAGCAAGAAATGAAACAGATTTTGTTTCTAATAGTTATCTATATATTTCTTTCTATAGTTCTCATATATATATTTCCATAAATGGTAAGCTTCGGGTTGCGGGGTCGGACCCATTTTCAGTTTGTCTTCAATGTAGAGAAAGTTTAAACCTAGTTTGCTGCTTGACTTCCATTGCACTGGCAAATCGCTACAAGATTTTGGTGTTGGGTCCCTGAATAAAAACTATAGTAAGCCACAAATCAAATCTCTTTTGTAATGTTTCGTACTTCCGGCTAGTCTGTTCCCTTTCTCTAACGATATCGGGTCCTTCAAATGAGGTGTGAACAGACATTATTGTAGGTCAGCATGACGGTGACGATTGCCGTTGCCATTTAACACCGATAATCGCTATTGTTTATGGACTGTACCGTGCTTTTTATGAGGTATTAACCGTTAATTTAATTGTAAGATGTAATAGTCATTTTGCCGAACTAACATAAAAAATGTCACGTCATTCACTATGTAGGAGCAAACAGACATGCAGTACACCTGATAATAATTAGAACCACAATCTTGAAACCAAATATAGTATATTAGTCTTCCTAAAGACTCAGATGAAAAACCTTGTATACCACGCAACTCGTCAAAATGCATGTGTAAAATTTCCTAACGTATTTTAAAATCAATTCATGTGTTAGGTAGACATTATTTTTTATTCTATCTATAATATTTTTAATGTGGCTAATAAAATAACGGAATAAATTATTGTTACAGTTCTTGCTTGCACATCAGCTCTTGGCTATAGAGTTTAATACAAAACCAAAGTTAAAATATTAAGATTCAAATCTAAACTCAGCAGTCAAACAGTTTGGCGAGTTCTGTACATTGATGTTGTCATTATTTCTGGTATCGCTGTATAGTTACTGTATGTACGTACTTACTGTAGTAAATACTTAAAACCAATATATAATAATATAGATACCAAGTTGAATGAATAGTATTAAAACAAAGATCCAATGTACATATTTCTAGTGTAAATCACATTCTGTGCTGTTTATAGATACGCTGAAACGTAAATATGTTCTTATAGTCAAATAATTTCTTCTTTTGTATTATTGTATATATTAAATTAAACCAATTTAAAAAGTATGATACATACCCATATTTAGCAAAATTCGCCCACATTTTTGTCATCCAGTTTATAATTTGCTGATCATTGTCCTTTATAGGAAATGGCCATATGTTACCTCTAAACAAATACAGTATATCATCAAAATGACAAGCACCGGGCTCATTTTTAAATCCACTCTTATGTTTCAAATAGTTTCTACCACCGTTATAATTAAAATAATAATTATATACAGGTGCGCTACTTTTTCTAATCACAATTTCTGATTCTAAAATCGGAGGCATTGCAAAATATAAATGCCCAATAAGATTCGATACATTCATTAAGTTCTTTAAAGTCATTCTGTTTTTCCCAAAATATAATGTTCTTATCATGTTATTTTCTCTTTCTGCGACATCTTCAGATGGAAATTCCACATCAGAGGCAAAAAGATACCTTTTGTCTCTTTCTGCGAGAGTTTCCTCTGTATATGTTGCTACAATGAATAAACCTTCGTTACTTGTGGATCCGTAGATAACCGGTATATCTTTAGATCTATTCATTAGTAAGTTATATGGCAAATCAGTCAGTGCAGCTTCTTCTCCTGGAATTACTTTCTCGACACATGGCAAGTGTAACAATTCTGTATCTAAATATTTACTGAGTGGTTTTGTCGGTCTTATTTTAACTAGATCTTCGAAAGGTAATTTTGATAATATATCATATATTTCTTTAGGATCCTCTGTCTCATATCCTAATTCTTTAGTCAAAATACTAGCTATCCGTACGGGTTGTCTGTTAATAGCCCAGCTTGCTATAGAAGAACCACTTTGTACTATCGCTCTTTTGAATAAATTGTTTGTTGCTTCACTTGCTAAAAGTAATGAGACTGATGCTCCACCAGCACTTTGTCCGAATACAGTTACATTATCTGGATCTCCACCGAACGCAACGATATTTTTCTTAATCCATCGTAGAGCAGCTATCTGATCTTTCAACCCAGCATTACCAGGTGCTTCTTTGATTCCTAAACAAATAAACCCGAAAGCTCCGAGCCTGTAGTTAAAAGTAACGACTATAACGTCTTCTTTTATTAGAAAATCCGGCGCGTACAGTGATTTTCCCCCGTTTCCAAAAAGGAATGCACCTCCATGGATATAAACCATGACCGGGAGAGATTTCTTAGCTATAATTGGTACGTATACGTTTATTTTTAAACAATCTTCTGAACCTTGTACACCTAATATGCTGTGAGTTGATGCTTGAGGACACAATACAGTTTCATTGACTGCTCTAAAAACTCCATCCCAGGAAGGAGGTGGAAGTGGTGCCTGAAATAAAAAAGTTATGCTCTTATATTTAGCAAACTAAAATTGATTAACTGTACATTCTAACAATATAACATTACAAATCACAAACCATATTGGTTATTTAATAATGCCAATTGGCAATTTAATGTTTCATTTATCCGTGTATATTTATATTATTACTATACTTGTTGGTGCCTTTGATTCATTGACCTGTCAATAGAGCGTATTTTATTATGAAATTAGTGTCATTTCTATGTTGAAAATTTAATTAACGTAACAATTACCGAATCTGATAGATTGCTTAGTTATTCAATAACAGGTTAGTATTTATAATAATAATATTTCAAGAGTCCGCTACAATTTTTGAAGTGAAAACTTCTTTAGGCGCATTGAGCGATATTTTTGGCAGGATATTAATTTATAATTTCACGTGATGATATGCTAGTAAGCGCGACCGATTCAATTGCGCTTGCGCGGCTTACATCAGACTAGCGACGCGTACTATAGGGGCTTGTTTTTTGTGTATATGTAATATTGATATTTTCTAGCTAATAGCTAATCAATATATTTGATTGATTAATAGACTTTATAAAAATATATATAATTATTGCTCCGAGTGTCAATGGATATTAAAACCACACTAATATTAATTATTTCATTAAAAAAATCTAAAATTTAAATAATGTAATTTACATAATAATTAATTTAAAAATTCAAAAGAGAACATAGTTATTTCATTGTTTTGAGTTTTTACTTATGTCTGCAGTCCTTATGACTGCCTCGACTTATTTTTGTGTTATTGTATTATATTTTTTAAATTGAAAATATTAAGATTTTGGAGTATTTACATTAATAAGTAATTAGTCCGATTTATGCGAATGCAAACATCCATTGCTTCATTAGTATGCATTCAAATATAAATAACCATAACATTTCCACAAATAATGTATACACATACACGTATGGCAAATACAAAATACTTTATATATGTAACAAATCATTGTAAGATTCGGAACATTTACTTATGAGGTGTCTATAGCGATTTACTTATTTAAATGATTTGGAACGTTTGTTTTGTTATTACTTCTATATTTAAAACATTATTATGTATCGTATTGACATAAACAGTTCGCAAAAATAGTCTTCATAATACAATCATAAAATACAAGATGTTATTCAAAATACAACAGAGAATTATTTAAATTACAGCTAACCTTGAACCTCGTAGTAATATTACTAGTAGCATATGGTATACCGACGTATTCAAAAGATTCACCATTCGGACTGATCTTACCAGTCAAAATCCCTTGCTCAATTACAACTTCTGGTGCCGGTTGTTCGGCAAGATTCATCGTAAATAGTGTAAACAAAATTAACTGTTTGCCGTATTTCATCTTGTATATTAATTTATGGACATAAAATCGGAAAAACAAGTACAAGTTCCACTGCGAAAACACATACGCCACATCAATTTCTGACGAAAAATATCACTTTAGTATCAATTTCTTGACGGCTGGCCTCGTTCAAACATCTTTGCTCAATTATTGGTTGCACAGATCACTTAACACACCAAAAATCTGATACGAATGGACGTGTCCAAGGCATTGGTGCTTCGGTCTTCAACTAAATTAATTATGGATATTATTTAGTGAGGTCAGTAAATGTCAGCAGTATCTTGACAATGAATGTTGATCCGAGAAATAGATAAAGATGTATCAGAATACTAAATACCGAAAATAAAAATTCACACCGACAAAAATCTATCGTGATATCTTTTATATTACTTTTGCACACACATTCAAAGTACATTTGTTCGTCAAACAAGCATAAGATATAGATTTCTTATGATATTTATGAAAGACGCCATTGTTTTTCTATTATAATAAGTACCAATCCGAGTATTACCTGCTAATGAAATAACACTTTTTAATTTATTAAATATTTATTCTTCATCACTTCAGTGTTTAATTTATTTTTCTATTCTCTTACACCGATGGGTAACGCTCAATGAATACATACGTTGACAAGAAGAAGAAAACAACATGGCCGACCGCGGTACAAAAATGTTCTGCCATGGAAGTCGAAACATAAACTATTATTCTATTACATTACACCAACCTGTAAATGAATGCTGATCTCTTAATTATAAAAATATATTTAGAGGAAATAAAACAACAAAGTTTACACCATTGAATAGCTGGGAATCGCAACGATTTAACAGTTTTATAAGTTCGATTTATTACTAATAATTACCTAACAGTACACATAGTTTCGTAAATGTACGCCTTATTCTATATACCTTACTGACTGACCCGGCCAAGCGTTGTTGTGGCTCAATTATTGAAAATAAAAATTTAAAAGTGGCGCCATATATGAGATACCTATAATAGTTGAGCTTACAGCTTTCTTTCAATAAACTATAATAATTAAAGCGCCATCTGTTCAAGATTGATGAAACTTACAGTTAATAACAACGTTCTGCCCGTTTTTTTTAATAAAAATATCGTGTCTACCTCAGCAGCCGTACCCCACAGCAGAATGCCATAAGATATCGAATATCATCGATCAATATCGAACCTCATTTATAATATTTGAATTTTCGTTATGAAAAAAGCACGTCATAATAACATGTAACGTGTATCTAATAAACTTACTGTCATTACAATAATTAAAAAAAAATACGCACCCATATTTGGCAACATTTGACCACATTTTAGTCATCCAATCAATTACTACTTGATCTTTGGCATTTACTTTAGAAGACATTATATTGACGTTAAATAAACAAAATATATTATCTCCGTGATAAGCTCCAGTTTCATTGACGAAGCCTGAAGAATGTTTATCATGTTTCTGCATCCCGCGTACCAAAAATTGTAGTAAAATATTGCAGTATCCCTTCTTTTCAATATTATCTCAGATTCCATAATAGCTGGCATTTTAAAACACAAATGCGTATAAGCATCTGACAAATTCATAACATTGTTGAGAATAATCTCTTCTTTTCCAAAATAAAAGTATTTGATTCTTAAATTCTAAATCGGAACCAAATAAGTATTTATTATTAATTACACTAAGTGATTCTTCAGTTTTATGTCATATAAAAAATAAGCCCTCTTTACTAGTACCGTAAATAACAAATACGTTTTTAATCTTCTTATTTATAAGATTGTATGGTAATTCATCTATGGCAGTTTCTTCTTCTGGGAATTGGTTTTTAACGCGTGGCCTTAGTTATACATCTTCCGATATCATTTGTTGTAAACTTTTATGAGCAAGGGCTCCTATTATATCCTTGAAATGTTTATAAAAAAATTCATACAACTCCAATGGATCTTTAGTATGGTAATCTCTTTGGCTATAATACTGGCAACTTCTAAAGAATTTGGTTTAACAGATACGTCTGATATAGATGACCCACTTTGAATTATAGCTTTATTTAAATAATCCTTCGGTAGTTGCACTAGATAAAAGTAAAGACACGGCTATAGCTCCAGCACTATGTCCGAAAATATGCACATTATTTGGGTCACCACCGAAAGCAGCTATATTTTTCTTCGCTCATTTTAATATTGCTACTTGTTTTTTACTTGTGTTTCCTTGATATTTAAACACAGAATCCCAAGAATACCAATCGTGTAGTTAAAAGTAACTAAAATGACCTCTTTTTTCATCAAGAAATCTGGCCCAATCATCATTTTTCCGCCACTACCAACCATGAAAGCTCCTCCATGGATATAATCCATAACAGGCAAGGGTTTCTTAGCATTTACTGGAATATAGGCGTTAATTTTCAAGCCATCTTCTATGCCCATTACTCCATATTGCGTTGGTTGCGGGCACGTAGGAAATTCATTAAATGCTTTAAACACACCTTTACATTTTGCTGAAGCTTTCGGGACCTGAAAATATACACCATTTATATTTAAAAGGAAGACGTGTTTGTATGTATTTAGGTAAGTTATTTTCGAATATATGTATTTTTATTAATTTATATCAATCTTATTCCACTACTTATTATGCAAGAATATCATTATCGAATTATTTAATAACTTACTTTATTCAAAACCATTAATACATTTCTAAGCCATAGTTTATTTAATTTCCAAAGCACGAAGAAAACCTTTTTGAATATAGAACTACATTACCTGATAATTATAGGCTTATTATTTTCTATCGTACTGTAAGTGTAATTTATCACGATATGCATACAGATTCATATACGACTGCATATTTTAATTAAATATTATTTTCTCTCGCGGGTATCTCTGTGTTTTATTGAATATTAAGTATATAACTAACATATACCAATGTACCAAATTGTATTGCGATTAGGACTGTCATAATGCTATCCTTTTGGTGTTAAAAATTGTCAACAAATGTAATGAATAGGTAAGAAGATGCATTAGTATTTGTGTATTGTATTGTATTGTATTGTTTATTTATTTATTTTTATGGGTCATCAACATGATAATACATTTATAAATATACTAATGCTAACATTTTTGCAATGAAATATAAATGTAGTCACATTTAGAAACAACCACGGCATGCTCTAAGAATAAATGAAATTTCAGTTAAACTAAATAATTAACTGTTTTACAGATTTCAAGATATAACATAAATAGTACGAAAACTAACAAATTGTAACGGACAGAGGAATAAAATACAATGAATACTCTACTTTATGAATAGTCTGATACGTTTCTAAGTAACCAGACTTAGGACATAAATATTCTAAGGGGTTTAGAGGGGTTTCTAGAGGTCGCGAAAGAAAGACCAGTTTGGTATTTTTTTATAATTTATAGGTTTTAATGTTTAACAACAATTTCGCCTGATGAAAACTGATTGCCTAGTCCAATATGATAATTCAACTTGAACGTGGTAGCTAGCCAGGCGGGATTAGAAATAGCCCTACCACTATGCTATGGCTTTATGACAATACTTTTCTTCACCGAAAGCTGCAGTTCATTCGCAAACAATCGAACATGGCCGATCAACGGTCTATCCGAACATACTAATCGCTGAGCCATGAACTCTTAGAACACTTTGTTCAAGCCTCAAAGTGTCTTCAATATACCATATAGTAAAAACTAGGTACATACTTTAGTCGCTGCAGCTCTTATTTGCACTTCTAGTCTCTATATAATAAAAAATATCATATAATTATACTAAACACACTGGATTGTTCGGACAGGCTCATTCCGCTGTAGTTTTTTTTCTGACTGGTAACGCCATCTATTAAATTTTATATGTATTATTTCCTTTTCCTTATTCCGCATATTTTATCTATACTTTGTCACGCTATTTTTAATCTATGTATTTTATTCAACCCCTTCCTTCTCCAAAAAGAATGGAACGCCACCGCCGCCCGCACGCCCTCGTTTTAGTCTAACGGCTTTAAAGAACGCACGCGATCACGCAAAGAAAAATAACTTGTACTCATTATTGAGTTATTTATTGTATTATCGGTTTATGAACATCACCGGGATTACAATGTATATGTCGTGTTCTTATTGTGGTAGAATTGCAGAACCAGCCAAGACTTCATTAACCATCCTATAAGTTCCGTTCAAAATCCTATCGCAAATGATACATTATATATTTTCATATATTTCCACCAGTGACAGAGCGTTTAAAAAAAAGTCACTACGACACGATAGATAATAAAAACAGTCTGATATAATTTGTCTTTAAAATATTTAAGCAAGTTAATTAGAAACATATAGATTTAATTGAAAAAATAAACTATTTAGAGGAGTAAACAAGAAGTGAAAAATCTTTTGTGTCTAATAATTATCTATATATTTCTTTCTATACTTGTCATATATATATTTCCATAGATGGTAAGCTTCGGGTTGAGGGATTGGACCCATCTTCAATTCATCTTCAATGTAAAGGAAGTTTAAACGTTGCTTACTGCTCGGTTGCCATCTCACCGGTAAATCCCTTGAAGATTCCGGCGTAGGGTCTCTGAATAACAAACTTAAGTATGCGACATGCTTATTTTTTTATTTTAATATATAGAAACAAACAGGCATACAGTCATCTGATAATAAATAAGACAGCAGTTTTGAGTCCTATTTTATTATCTTTCTACTTTAAAGGTCTCAGTTGGAAAGTTTCATGTTTCACTCGAGCCTTAATATTTATGCGCACAATTTGAACGATGAGTATTTAAAAAATAATTACTAGAAATTATTTTTACTATCCTCGATAAAATTGTCATCATACATAATGCAAATGAATAAAGTAAATACATATAAGGAATTCGTCTTAATGTTATGGATTTTAGTAGGCCTTCTTTAACTTACATTATAACAACTCGACATTGTAGTCAAAGTGACATAGATGTTTTATTAACTTTAGTAACGCAGCATAGTTACTGTGTAAAGTAAGAACTTTAAGCTATTGAATGAATCGTAACAAAACTTGACACGAAGAAGTGCTAGGAAGATCAATTATCCGAATGTAAATAATATTTGTAGCTCTACACAAATAATAGGTCTTTACCTATGAAATTGCCGTTCTGGAGTACTGGCCATTTCAAATCAAAATAATTTTTGTTTGGCTAAGAATTCTAATTTCAAATTAATTTTATTTTAAAAATATGGAATTCTTTTTCCAAACGCAGTCATTTGTTTATTGATTAGTGTTACATTTTCATCGCATTTCAATCTTTCTTGTCATCATGGATACGTTAAAAATTCGAGTAATATGGAATATGAGTACCGTCGTGGCAGCAACGCGGCACAAGCGGCACGCAACATCAACGACGTTTACGGAGCTAACACTACAAACCAACGCACCACCTGTTATTGGTTTACTCACTTCCGTTCTGGGAATTTCGACCTGAAAAATGAACCTCGCGGTCGTCCGAAGACTTTGGTCGACAATGACGAATTAAAGGCGATTGTGAAGCTGATGATAAACAATCTACGGCTGAATTAGCAGCAGCTTTCGACGTTAGCGTCAAAACAATATTGGTCCATTTGCGTCAAATTGGCAAGGTAAAAAAGCTTGACAAATGGGTGCCCCACGAACTCAATGATCGCCAGCGCGAAGTACGCGTCGAGATGTGCCTTGCACTGCTCAACAGACACACAAATGAAGGAATTTTGAACCGCATTGTTACCTGCGATGAAAAATGGATTCTGTTTGATAACCGCAACCGCTCAGCAAGTTGGTTGGATCCTGGTTCAGCACCTAAACAATGCCCTAAACGAAAACTTACCCCCAGAAAAGTGATGGTCACTGTTTGGTGGTCTAGCGCCGGTGTGATTCATCACACCTTCTTACTAAACGGGGTGAGCATTACTGCAGATGTGTACTGTGAAAAACTGAACACAATGATGGAGAAGCTGGAACATCTCCAACCAGCATTGGTCAATCGCTCGTCTCCGCTGCTCCTGCACAACAACGCGCGACCTCATACTGCACAGCAGACGGTCTCCAAGTTGCAAGAACTGGGGTTGGAAGTTCTCCGTCATCCGCCCTACTCACCAGACCTTGCGCCTACAGACTACTACTTTTTCCAGAATTTGGATAACTCCTTGGCGGGAAAAAAATTCATTATCCGAGAGGCAGTACAAAATGCCTTTGAAGAATTTGTTGCCTCCCGTCCAGCTGATTTCTTTAAGAAGGGCATCAATAAACTGCCACTGCGTTGGCAAAGATGCATTGATTGCATGGGTGATTACTTCGATTAATACAAATAAAAAATACATGAAAAAAAATCGTTTAAATTTTTTCATACAAAACGGCAATTTCATTGGTAAAGACCTAATATATCATAACGTAGATAATTTCTTATAGTTAGCTAAATTTCTATTTCCTATTATTTGATATTAAATTAAACAATTAAAAAAGAAGATAATACGTACCCATATTTAGCAAAATTCGCCCACATTTTTGTCATCCAATTTATCATTTGGCGATCTTCCTTCTTTATCGGAAATGGCCATATATCACCTCTAAATAAATACAGCATGTCATCAAAATGACAAGCACCTGGTTCATCTTTGAATCCAACCATATATTTCAAAAAGTTTCTACCACCATTATAATTAAAATAATAATTATACACAGGTGCATTCGATATTTTAATTACTATTTCCGATTCTAAAATCGGAGGCACTGCAAAATATAAATGTCCTATAAGACGCGACGCATTCATTAAGTTATTTAAACTCATTTTCTCTTTTCCAAAATATAACTCTCTTGCCATATTATTTTCTTTTTCTGCAAGATCTTCATATGGAAACTCCACGTCAGAGGCAAAAAGATACCTCTTATCTCTTTCTGCGAGAGTTTCCTCTGTATCTTTGGCTACAATGAATAAACCTTCGTTACTCGTGGATCCGTAGATAACTGGTATATTTTTAGATTTATTCATTAGTAAGTTATATGGTAAGTCAGTCAGTACAGCTTCTTCTCCTGGAATAACTTTCTCGACACATGGCAAGTGTAACAATTCTGTATCTAAATATTTACCGAGTGGTCTTGTAAGTCTTATTTTAACAAGATCTTCGAATGGTAATTTTGATAATATATCATATATTTCTTTAGGATCCTCTGTTTCGTATCCCAATTCTTTAGTCACAATACTAGCGACCCATACGGGTTGTCTGTTAATAGCCCAGCTTGATATAGAAGAGCCACTTTGTACTATAGCTCTTTTGAACAGACCGTTTGTTGCTTCACTCACTAAAAGTAATGAAACTGATGCTGCACCAGCGCTTTGTCCAAATATAGTTACATTATCCGGATCTCCACCGAACGCAGCGATATTCTTCTTAACCCATCGTAAAGCAGCAATTTGATCTTTCAACCCAGCATTACCAGGTGCTTCTTTGATTCCTAGACAAATAAAACCGAAGGCTCCGAGCCTGTAGTTAAAAGTGACAACTATAACATCCTCTTTGATTAAAAAATCCGGCGCGTATAATAATTTTCCACCATTTCCAAGAATAAATGCACCGCCATGAACATATACCATGACCGACAGTGGTCTCTTAGCTCTAACTGGTACGTATACGTTTATTTTTAAACAATCTTCTGAACCTTGTACACCTGTTATGCTGAATCTTGATCCTTGAGGACACGTATGAGTTTCATCAACTGCTCTAAAAACTCCTTCCCAAGAAGGAGGTGGAAGTGGTGCCTGAAATAAGACATTTATGTATAGCCCTGGAAACAAATTAAATGGACTTTTATGAAATACGTTGTACAGTAATAATGATGACTAATATTATATATCACACATATTAATATATATAATTTATTAGATGCAAAATTATATGAGAAGTAATATTTTTTAATTCTTACAATAAAACAGCATAAATTAGTTAGCTCTTAAATAGGTTTCATCTGTCTAATTTATTTTAGTTTTATCTGATGGTGACTGGTATTTCACGTATTTGAAACTTCATTTGCTTGAAATTTACTTTAATAATCAATTATCTAATATATGTGTGTTTTCTTAAAAGTAGATAAATAATTTTAATTTTATCGTTACTTGATTTGACATAAATATTTATGAACGCGAATATATATTTTTATAATCTAACTAGCGGGCCCGGCAAACGTTGTCCAGCTCTGATTATAAAAAATCCTTGACAAATTATATACCAAAACATTCCTTATGAATCACTTTATCCACTGGTGAAAACCGATTGAAAATCCGTTCAGTAGTTTTTGAGTTTATCGCGAACAGACAGACAGGCAGACGCGGTAGGGGACTTTGTTTTATACTATGTAATGATGTGATCCGTCTACAGTTGAAATCTCACGAACAGTTACAAAATGTAAATTGTACATACTTGTTCACATCGTATAAGTAAATAATATAATCCACAAGATGAGAAACTGATACGAAGTAAACTGGTATTTTGTTTAATTTTTTAATGGCACATTAATAATAAAAGCAATTTAAAGAAAGAATACAGGAACAACGCAATATAAAAACAATATAAAAAATCCTATACAGAAAAACCTTTTACAATAATATTCTTTTATTATGATTATACATGTTTTTTCAATGTTATTTTCATAGATTTTACGAGTAACCTCTAAAGAATTTACGGTATTCAAATTTGCAAACTATTCGTCCTATTTTTGCGATTACTTGTTTCAAGGAATACGCGACTGTTCGTCGCATCACTAATATGTATAGAAATAACAATATTATTACCTTAAATAAAATATTGTACTTGTATAGCAGACATAACACACATTCTTTATCAATGTAATATATCTTTGAAAGATACTTAACAACTACATTTAATTGTTCGCGCGATTTAAATGTTCTAGATGCTTTTGTGTCTAAGAATAATTTCACAATATTATAATTTAAAACAAAAATTGTTAAATATACCGTGACAGCAAAAGGTGTTATGTAAAATAAAAATAACAATGACGTAATTAGTAGCTAACCTTGAACCTCGTATCCATGTTACTGGTAGCATACGGTATACCAACGTATTCAAAAAACGACCCATCCGGACTGATTTTACCGACCAAAATCCCTTGCTCAATGACAACTTCTGGTGCCGGCTGATCGACAAGATTCATCGCAAACAGCGTAAACAAAATCAACTTTTTAGCGTATTTCATATTTAAATTAATTTTAGTTTACTAGAGTTTTACAATCTA
The DNA here is from genome assembly GCA_036509395.1 of Antheraea yamamai. Classification (NCBI taxonomy): domain Eukaryota; kingdom Metazoa; phylum Arthropoda; class Insecta; order Lepidoptera; family Saturniidae; genus Antheraea; species Antheraea yamamai. The sequence goes on from AP028445.1 coordinate 499,138, forward strand.
CAAATTTCAACTGTCACAAAACAGCAATACCGTGCTGTTATGTGCCAGTCCTCTGGGTTAGTAACCTATTGATAACTGGTTTCACATCTGTTTTCAACTAATTAGCTGAGAGAATAAGAACAGGTGTACTGCATACGTAGGTATATAAAACGTCATAGTATAAAACGATGATTATCACGGATTATCTACATGAATTTCCTAATTCACTTGAAATCGTACACAAAATAACTGTACACCAAAAAATGTGACGCAAATGGACACGTCCAATGCGTCGGCGCTGCGGCCTTTAACTAAATTCAGTATTGATATTATGTCACTAACCTTGATACTAAATGTTGAAACGAGAAAGACATAGCAGTCTCACTCATATGAGTTATCAACTATACACAAGAGGATCAAAGTCTGTTTATATTTTCTTTTAGTGATCGTGTTATCTGTGCCTTTACACAAGTAGTGTGCGCGGCTCTCGTACAAGAAATAAAACTAGTTTTGTTATGTTGAGCGGTATTTTTGGCAGGAGATAAATTTGTAATTTCGCCTCATGACATGCTACGTCAGCATGACCGGCCGTATAGTGCTTACGCGGCTTGCGTCAGACTAGCGGCGCGTAGTACAGAGGCCTGTGTACATGTAATATTGATATTTTGCAGCTCATCATACCTTTGATTGATTAATATATTTTTTAAAAATGTATTAATTATTGCTCCGAGTGCCAATGCGTATGAAAACCACATCAACGGTAATAATTTCAATAAAAAAAATCTCAAATTTAAATATCGTCATTTACACTATAGTTAATATGAAAAGTTAAAATTTATTATATTTATTATGACTGCCTCGACATTTTTTTTAAACCATGCTTATTTAGTATTTATTGCAGAATCTTTTTTGTACGTAGTATTTGGTACTCAAACAGTGCGATCAAATTGGAAAGCGTAATCGATTGATATATCTAATTGTGATAACGAAATAATTTAATTCAAGTGAGATTAATATTTTAGCTTCTAGCGTTTAACGTTTCTAATCTGCTTTGTATCGTATAGTCTTTCAATGTGCTTAATTTTATTATGAAAGTTAAATTTATATTTATTATCGTCTTTTTTCATAAATTAAATGGTATTATACATGCGAATATATGTTGTAAACGATGTGAGCTTATTTGTTTGTTTAATTGTTACGCTTCCACACGCTTAACTATTTAAATGATCATCATTATGAAATGTGGAATAAACGTTGTCAGGAACACAGAAAACGAAATAGAGTGCCTTTTATGCAAGAAAAAATACTGTACCCGAGATATAGGCCCAATCTATGTTAACACGAGCGAAGCCACGAGCAAATGCTATATTAATAATGTAAATAAAAATATGATAACATGATGTAGTGCAGTCATTTTGTTTCTAATCAGTTTTATTTTAACCTAAAATACTACAATATCTCTAAATAAATTTCTTCTGTACGCGTGTATGTCACTGAACTCCTCCTAAACCGTTGGACCGATTTTGATGAAATTTTGTGTGCGTGTTCCAGTGAATCCGAGAATGGCTTAGATTCACAATTGGAACCGGCAGGTGGCGCTGCGGTTGACTTTTCGGATTATTTTTATTACCAAGGCAGGACAACGTCCGCCGGGCCCGCTAGTATATCATAATATTATATATATATATATATATATATATATATAACTAGTGGTTACCCGCGGCTCCGCACGCGCTTTTTTACAATGTATTAAAGAAATATAAAATTATGAATAGGTGTGTACATTACCTACAGAAATGTTTTTTCAAAAACATTTGTAAGTACGACACGCACGCCATCTACTGTAACATGTAATTTGTGCCTTTTGAGAACGCCGGAGGACCGCCTCCCCTCTCCTCCCCTCTTCTCGCCCCTCCCTTTCCCCCAAACACAGGCTAGCAACGCATTTTCAACTCCCCTGGTGTTGTTAGTGTCTGTGGACGGTGGTGATCACGTAACATCACGTGAACCACCTGTTCGATTGCCTGCTATGATATAATTTTTTTTTTATAATAACAGTGTACCGAGTGGGATGGGATTTATCATCAGCAACATACCTGGAACTTTAACCTATAATATATCACCCTATATAAGAAAGTAATTAAAATTTTAAGCTATACATTATCAAACAATACGTGTTAAATCTTTTATTATATAGATATAATATGCCCATATTGTCGATATAATTAAGTTATTCTTATGCGTTGCTATAATCACTGCGTTATGCAGACGCAAAAACGATCAATAAAACAAAATGGCCGCCAAATTGACTAAAAAGATAATACAATTTAAATTACATACAAACATATGACTTTCAATTATGTACATTTATTTTTTAAGTCCAGTAAGCCGCATGTCTCACGCGCTTTTTTACAGTAAACAACATATTTTTGATAAATTTCACACGGACGAATCGTGCATAACAGTTCAACAAATAAAATAGAATACGTCACCCGCTATAAATTCGGATATCTGCCAGTAAAATTTCCGTTAAAATAGATCCAGCTGTTGCGGATATAACCCGGAATAAACAAACAAACAGACAGACAAAATATAATAATATAAAATATCGACAAGATTAGAGAAAAAAAATTTTTTTGTTGTTTGTTGCCATATCCATTCACCAAAAAATTGTTATTTTAATTTTACATACACACACTTTATTTTTTTTTTTTGTAGTCCGGTGAAGCTGTTAAGACCTTGCAAGACTGGATAGCGGGAGTTCGAAAAAAAAAATTTATTTTTACCACCGTACACATTACAAATAAAAAATTGGAAAAAAACAAACTACAATAAACATTTTGATTGAAACACAAAATAAACTTTAAAAAATATGCGTAGAAAGTTAGCACGTTACCATGGGACGTGTATATACGATAGTAACGTTAACCGCAGCAAAGGAAAAAACAGCCCGATTTTGAAATATTCTGCATGGCACTCCCTCCTATTGCCTTAGCGTGATGAAATAACCTATAGCCTTCCTCGTAAATGGGGCTATCTAACACCGAAAATTTTTGACATCAGGTGTAGCTTCCTGAGATTAGCGCGGTCAACATACAAAGCAAACAAACAAACGCTTCAGCTTATATATTAGTGTAGGTAATATACACCAAAACCTTGTTAGCACTTTATTGTTTTAAATATAATCATATTAATTGTCTTACTTTTCATTCAGGCAAACAGAGTAATTTTATTTTTTATTATTTTAGCTACCGACTATTCATCCTTTTGCAGAGGCTGAAACTTTAATATATAGAAATAGAATTATAAATTAAAAATATCCAATCACACTTATAAATACCATTGAGTTATATAAATTACTTTTACATACACACACTTTATTTTATGCTTTATCATCTAGCTCCTGTGAAGGATATAGTTAAGAACCTTCCTAAAGTCTAAGCAACAGTACTAATTAAATTTTAGGATGATTCTTAATTATAACTTGTATTTATTTTTAAAATAATATCTTTAGGGTACTAAGTTCGAAAAAAAAAACTTTATTTTTATCAGTACGTAATAGATTACAAATAAAAAATTGGAAATAGAAACAAACGTACAATAAACATTTTTCTTAGAAATTCAAGAAACGATTAGGAAAAATAAACTTTAAACAATTGCTCTTGCGATAGAACGTTAGCACGTTACCATTGCAGACGTATATATATTTGCGATAGTAACGCTAAGGAATTGACAAATCGCAGCTAAAAGGTTGTTGTCGGTCCTTCCAAAAAACACCCCCCCATGCCCGATTTTGAAATATTCTGCATTGGCGCTCCGCTCCTATTGCTCTTAGCGTGATGATATATAACCTATATATATAACCTTCCTCGATAAATGATCTATCTAACACCGAAATAATTTTTGACATCAGAGCTGTAGTGCTGGAGATTAGCGCGTTCAACCATACAAACAAACAAACAAACTCTTCAGCTTTATATATTAGTGTAGGTAATATACACTAAAACCTTGTTAAAAACAACATCTATTGTTTTAAAAATAATCATATTAATTGGATCTTGCAGTACTTTTCTGTAGTTCTAGACAAATAGATGTATTTTTACGACTGGATGTTGTTAGCGGGTTCTCCTTATTATATGTGTAGCGCTGAAACAAAACAACACTTCTATAATGCCAAAATCTCGAGATACCTGAGATTGATTACTTCCCACTTCAACATCCCTACAGCTCTTTGACAGTTATCTGGCTGAAACGTTTAGAATATCTAACAATAATTTTGTCGCTAACTTTATTTAAATGGTTAGTAAAATTCAAAACAAGACTGAACGATCGCAATTAAACTCTCTATAAATCAAACAAATTCGCAGTATATGGAGTTTATGAATAAACAGATAATCAAATTTATTTTACTCATTCCGCAGTATATAAAAAGTTTATTATGCCTTTGTCCAAGTCAATACTTAGACATCCTACATAATATAAATGGAAAATTGAATATCACCATGTTCTTAATTTTTTGATGTGTATATTTTGCATCTTGCTCACAAATAACAAGAAAAACAAAATTATCGTGTCACGTATAAATAGTGAAACCCAGCAATTTCTGGTATAAATTGAAACTAAGGATAAAAAGGGAAATTGTGTATAGCGACATCTTGCGAGAATTCATGAATAAGTAAATCCTTGTGTTGACACAAAAAAAAGATCCTAATTGTTATAGGAATCATCATTACCCCACTTTAGTAATTACACTGTAATGATTAAAGGAACCGTTTTAAATTATAAATACGTCCCTTCAAACGTGACGCGACGTGGCTCCCGGGGCCGTGTACGAAATTTATTTGAATAAATTAACCAGACCGTAGTAGGGCGAAAGTGTTGAATTTTAACCCGATAGCGCGCGTGACTGGCCGGCGTGACGGCAACTGCGCTGTTACCAAACGTGTGGCTGAATTTGAAATGATTCCTTTTTCACACAAAAAACTTACATTAGTATAACATTGGACATCATTATCAGCTTGTAAGAGGCCCACAGTAACGTTATAGGCCTCTTCCCGCAGGAAGCTATGGGCATAATCTCTACGCCAGCCCACCACGTGAAAACGGTTTCAAACTCTGAGAAATCCACAGTTCTATTTTTTCCCACATACAGCAGTACTATTTTACGTCAGCCGATAGTGTTACCGATTAAAATTATTAAATATACGCGTATTCTGAAAAATTCGTTGGTACACGCCGGGGATAGAACCTGCGGATATCGGAATGATATAACACCGGTCAGATCATTAGACTACCAGACTTATTTAACATTGGACATCCTACTTTAATTCTCACAAAAATATCTGCCAGCATTACGTTTGAAATCTATACTCGAACATCACGTATTCTGCATCTAGTAGCGTAGCTAGCTTAAAAGAGTCCAATCTCAAGATTTTAGATGTCTTCTTAATGTTGAACCATATTATGCTTTCCACAATGTAACCTAAGAGTCATTCAGGGGTCAGTCACGTACTTGACAACACTTATTTTCATTATTAGTTCATTACGAAAAACTTACGAATTTTTACTTATATTCATAGAGGTTACAGTACCTCGGAGGTCCCGTATCATTGATATAGTTGATACGACAGTAACTACAACCCTGTCTACACTATTTATACTTATGAACTAGACCTCTTTATTGTTTTAAGAAATGTAATTTATCATAGTTTTTTGTTAGGATTTAGTAGATATTAAGTGTGAATCGCAGTTTTAATTATACTCAATACAGTTATAAAAGCTTAAATAAATTCTGTAAAAAGTTACTGCTAGCTGACCATTCACTTGTTCATAATAGGTAATCACTGTTCAGTATTTTTTTATATACGTGATAGTGGATGATTCTAGTTAGGTAGCAAACCGGCTTCAGGCGTTCAATAACCCGAATAGCGCGTCATGGACCTTTTGCTTTGTTTTCACTAAGCGTACTTTCTGAACTATATTTTGTATCATCCACTCCACTCCTAATAGACACAGCGCGATGTTTGATATATTATCTTCTTCAATAAATAAACGATATAATGCAGAAATAACTTTTCAAATCTAACAAACATTTTCGGAGATACATTTAAAGATACAGAATCTCTTTATCTCTAGAGAACAGAAATAATTTTTTTTTTTTTTTTTTTTTTTTTTTTTTTTTTTTTTTTTTTTAAATTTTTTTTTTTTTTTTTTTTTTTTTTTTTTTTTTTTTTTTTTTTTTTTTTTTTTTTTTTTTTTTTTTTTTTTTTTTTTTTTTTTTTTTTTTTTTTTTTTTTTTTTTTTTTTTTTTTTTTTTTTTTTTTTTTTTTTTTTTTTTTTTTTTTTTTTTTTTTTTTTTTGTTTTTTTTTTTTTTTTTTTTTTTTTTATTTTTTGTTTTTTTTTTTTTTTTTTTTTATTTTGAAGTTGTAGTAGATAAATAAATGCATAATTATTACCATTATTACTCCGTGAACATGATCAATGAACGCAGATTTTCATATAAAATTCCTTAGAAGTCATAAATGCAAAGTGGCAGTCTACAAAGTCGTCCGGAGCCCCTTGAATTGATTCGCGGTTCATTTGCATCGCAGACGCCGCCGACTCAGCTATTACTGATATCTCAAAAACTAATCCTCAAACGTGAGCTACATTTCTAGTAGAAGAGTTACATCAATGAATCCGTAATATGTTCTAAACTATTCTATTTGAAGTGTTTTTAGTCTACGAGTGGAAACTTTATAGGCGATGGGACACCGAAATGTATTCAGACACCATGGTATACAGCGGAAGCTTAAAATGTTCAAATTTAGTTAAGAATCGAACTTGGAAATACGATAACGGTCAAAAGATGTTAAGAGTTTTAGCTACCTAAAGGGTTTATTTCTCAATTTTTGAACAACCATTTGTATATATCTCGTGAAATTTGTAATAAGCTGCAATCAGCATAAGTTTAATGAAAATCAAATAAAATGTGCTTTATGAATTTAGATACTAACAAGCCACATATAAATGTTAAACATAACCATTGCTTTGGAAAATATCTCAATCGCAATGAGCCCGTAACAAGCTAAACTGGGCTTGGCTTTGTTTCTATATTATGTCAGAGATTGCCTTCAATTGTGTCCAAATAGCCTGATGTTCGTGATATATGCTAGGGATAGTCTATTCTCCTACTAACAATTTCGGGTCTAGTAGGTGTTATCAAGTAAACCGCCGTTAGAAATTTTGGAAATCGGATTCTGAAAAAGAGATAGAATTCAAAGTTTGTACCCAAGTGGTAGGCTGCCTATAAAAGTAATTACTTTTATTTTTATATATTTTTATTTTCTGAGTAATTACTCAGGAACATATTAAAATCTTTAAGAGCAATATAGAACTTTCTTTGGAAATAGTAAATAGAAAAAAATCTATCGTAAAGAAACACAAGGCAATATAAAAACGTATACTCAAATAAAATCGTCCATTGAAAAACCGCACATTATTACGTAATATGTAGTTTTGGAAACAAAAAAAGCTGGCAACACAGCAGCCGCCACTTTAACACGTAGAGCTTTGCAGAGTTTTTAAAATTCCCCGAAAATACGTTCCATTCCGACAGCCTGATATAAGGGTTAGTGGTCGAATATAGAAAGAGCGTTGTATTGTAATTTTCTATAAATTTGTTTAGGTGAGATTAATTATTCTTTATTTATTTGTTTAACAGTGAGTAAATAAAATGTGTGAGCAACGAAATACTATGAAGGCATGATACTCGTACCAATGTAATTAGGAGATGAGTACTGATTGATATGCAATAGTTGAAAAGCTGGAAAAAATCGAAAAAAAAAGTATATATAATAATGAACAATATTCTCAATATTATGTTTTTATTTCATTCTGAATTTAAAACCTGTAAAAACATAAGTTAGCTTAAGTTTATTATGATAAAAAAAATTTAACATTAAGGAATTATACAAGTTACCTAAGAGATATGTAAGAAATTCATTCAAAATTGCAACTTATATTTTTTTTTCAGTTAGTAGTAGGAAATAGTTAGTAGGATACGATGATTATATGTTATATGTCGTCTTGCAGGTTCGCACAACAACGGTGACTGCTGAGGAATTATAAAGCACTCGGTGGTTATCTTTATCTTGGATTGTATTATGCTGAACATCAGGGTATAATGAGGCCACATTGTCGTGCTTTGATGAATAAAAATATATGAAAAGATATTGCGCCTATGTGTTCCCAGCCTAAAACACGTTTCGCGTAACTTTACTATGGGTACCGCTGCAAGTGGCAATATTCGTACAATTAAACGACTCGCTACTGAACTTTAATGGTGTGTTCAATTATATATGATACGCATTCATAATATTTTATAGCGTTTTTGACAATATAGTATCTTTTTATTATTAGACTACCAAAAATCCGTTACTTCAAAGAGTTACTTATATATATAGTTCTTTTACTGAGGAAAATTACAGCCTAGGAAAGTTACAGGCTATCGTCATGCTACTACTTTTGGGAGCAGAGCAATTATCACGTAAAATATGGGCTAAAAAGTAAGCTAAATAACAACGAGCTTATAATGTGAGCGAGCCGTGCGTATGGAGTACACGGGGTATGGAGGGCAGAAGATGGAGGACGTTAAAAGCAAGGAAAATAGCGGGGCACAACATCTATTTTGCAACGTACTAACAGCCGTCCATGATTTCGACTGCGTTTGATAAAATTTAAATTATCTTCGTATAACTCAAACGGTTTATTCACCTCACGCCGAAAGAGCTCTCAAATTGCAGCATTATTTCAAACTTACTTGAAGTTTATTGTTGTATTTTGGTCAGTTTGAACATTTTTTTTATTTGTACATATTTACATGTTATTCTGAAGTATAGCTATATTAATGTAGAATTTAATCAAAATTTATACAGTACGTTTTGCGTAAAAAAATAACTAACATATATCCGCCCTCAATATACAATGAGCTTTTAGTAGTCAAAAACACATTTAATATTTAAGCGATTAACAAATGATTTCATCCTTTGTCTAGTGAATAATATGGGAAAGGAATAGAGATTGAATCCATTACTTAAATCTATTACTTAGGCATGTTAATAATACAGAAAAACGTAGATTTTTTAACAAAAGTTTTATCATAAAAGAAAAATCGAGCTCGAACAATAAATCAAACGAGCGAGAAGCTTAAGCCCGCCACTCCAGTTAACCTAAGACAACGATAAATCTAATGTGGTGACGTCATTTCATCTAGATATGACGTTGATGGATCATCCCTGATAAGGCCTAAGTATTATTTTCATTTATTACATTTATGTAACAATTCATTTTTATATATTCACTAGCAATCGCCCGCGACTACGGTGGCTTTATAATACAGCCTAAGAACAATGAAGCACAGTCTAACGCTTTTTTTTCGAACTGATTACGCTATTGGTCTGACGGGCCTTCATAGCTTCACCGGACTACTAAGGCGAGCGCTTAAGGCACTTCGCAACTTGACAAAAGCTCAAAGATGCCAGAGTGGCCAAACCTTGGCTTCGACTGTTGCCATGGATGCAACACTGCGAATCTGTCTAACTTAGCTGTTCATACATATAAGAATTCGTGAGACAGCACGTGTACCGTGTATTTCGTGTCTGGCTATGTGTATGTGTGCACGTATATGAGGTGATCTGTGTTCTGTCCTAACGATACGTAGTGAGCACCTATAGTAAACTACCCCCTACTTACGACATCGCCTGCATTGTTTGTACGCTTATATCTTCGAAATCACTGGACCGATTATTATGATTTTTTAGAGTATTGTCTAGATTCATATCATTGCATTATTCCATAAGGGTAATGTAGTATAAATACAATTTCAGAAAGGTTTTAAAAACTGTAAAATGGTAACAATTTTATTACAAACTAGCTGTACCCGCAGCTCAGCACGCGTTTTTTTTTAAATCGTATTAAAGAATTATAAAATTGTGAGAATATGTACAATTATAAAAATGCTCTTTAAAAGCAATTGTAAATACGACATGGACGCCACTTACAGTAACATGTAGCGTGTACATTAGATATATAAATACTAACAGCGTGCCAAATCAGGTTTGTCATCAGCAACATATTTGGAACCTTGATCCACAATATAACTACCTCAGTGCTCACTTACACTGTATAAGGAACTAATGAAACAATAACTTAAAATATTATTATAAAGATTTACATTTACATTACATTTAATATACATTGCCATTATAATTAAGATTCTGTGACTATACAAAAAATAAACGCTTGTCTGTTCCGCAAGAAATCTAATTATGGAACTCTTTACGTAATACGTTTATAATCTAAGATCTTATTAGGAAGACCTCTATATAATTAAAGTTATTAATAATTATAATGTCGAATTGTAAACAATAAGCTGATAATTAATTCTCTTATTAAAAATAAAGAATGACTAGAAATCTTACTAAATTTATGCAGACAAAGTCGCGGGTACAAGCTAGTCTAAAATAGGATAACCTCAATTACTTTTTATAAGACTCGCTATCTACCAGTGAAAGTCTCGTGAAAATAGGTCTAACCGTTTTGGTGATAGCACAGCGAGCGAAGCCACGGTTAACAGCTAGTATAAAATAAAATTGCTTGAATTACTTTTTACAAAGCCAGATATCTGTCAATGAAAGTTTCGTAAAGATCAGTCTAACCGTTTTGAAGATAGTACTGTGGGCGAAGAAACGATTAACAGCTAGTCTAAATTAAAATAAATTAAATTACTTTTTATAAGGTCAGCTATCTGCCGGTGAGAGTCCCGTGAAAATCGGTTCAACCGTTTTGGAGATAACATTGCAGATAAAGCCGCGGTTAATAGCTAGTCTAATTTAGAGTAGCCTAAGTAACCCGCTGTAATTTCAGCTATCCACGAGTGAAATTCCCGTCAAAATCGGTCCAGCCGTTTCGGAAATTAGCCGGAACAAACAGACCGACAAAAATTTTAAAAATTGCTTGTTTGTTATCAGTAGCGTGTATACTTTCGTACCCTATCAGTATTTTTTTTTATTTTGATATTACATACAAACACTTCATTTTTATTATATGTATAGATATAGATAGATATAGATGAAACAAATCAAATCCAAATATCCTTTATTCAATTTAGGCCCTGAGAAGGCGCTTATGAAATTCAATGCTAACATGAATGCAATGAATAATAAGACACCCTGCAATTAACTGCAATAAACCCGTAGTACCAATAAAAGAACACAACTAATGTCATGAGAACAAAGCCAAGGACAACAGTTAATTTTTAAATGACATTTCAATTGAACCAATTCATTTTTTGTAACTCATCTTCTGTGATCATATTTGACTTTAAATCATCTAGACTGGGGCAGTGGATTTTGTTAGAACCAATAAAAACGATATAAACCACTACTTTTTCTCATTATTTTTGTAATACAGCTTCCAATTTAGTCATCTAGCCCTGTGTGACGAAACCTAATTATATATATTATTAATGCGTTATCCATAGAGCATATGATTACAAAAATATATATGATATATTTTTTATCATTTCTAAATCTCAGGCCAGTGTCTGTCGACGTAGATTTTTTTTTAATTAATGGTATACAATGTCAAGTAAGCAATGGTTTACGTCACCCCCACTGTCGAGTTGGAATACAAATGATACAAGAGTTGACACTATATTAGCGGAGAGAAACGCCCACGCGACTAGAAAAACGCCCGAGCAAAATATTGTCCACTACTCGTATCACAAACCATCTAAATATCACATTTATCAAGTATAATTTAAATTCATGTCAGTTCCTTTGGAAAATCTGTTCAACTTCGTATCTGGTTGCAGGTGTCATTGTCCGACTGAATTCGACTACCACACACCAAGTGTAACAACCGTCATACTGACACATGTGGACGGATTGCGTATCAAAATCAGCTGATGTCAATACCAAAATTATGCATTTCAAGCCTTGAGATGGATTATAAATGTCAAAACTCTAGCTACAGATAGGACAAACGACCCAGTTATCGACAAGTACCGTTGAGAAAATCGATCTAGTTCAACTTTATGCCAATTTTTTATTACAACTACAGAAGTCATTGTTGCGATAATCGTTTTTAGCGAATGCACAGAGAGGAGCGTTGTTTTTAAACATCACTGTCGTTCAGCCAATGACACATCGTATTGATAATTTTTATTATCCAAATCGGCTTGATATAAGGCTTCAACTAAATTCGACAAATAGGTAATGTGCTTTGGGAATTTATTGTAGAATTTAATACTATTAACTGATCTTTCAGAGCCTTAAGACATGGGATAGCTAATTTGTGATTACTTCTACATATATCCTATATACGGGAAACTTTGTGCGTAGTTTGTGTTATTTTATGCAAAAACAACTAAACGAATTTTGTGAAGCTATATAATAATATAGCTTATACATCACAAAAAAAGGCCATAATTTATAAAGTTATCGCTAAAATTATGAAATTCATAAAAAACAATTGTCTAGTACAGTCCTTGCCTAACTTTTTGACCGTTGTAAATATAGTTGCGCCGAATACCAATTTAGGCATAAATACGTAGGTATTATATTATGTCTATGACATCGACACAAGTTAAGGATAAATAAATGCCAATTTTAGGTCACTATAATAATATTTTAACCGTGTTTTGTATTAAGCTCTTGGCAATATTAATCCTGATATTTGAGAGCTATTTGAGCGTACTCTGAATAAATTGCAGAGTTACACGAAAATAATCCTTAGTGACAACATTTATATAAACAAAGGCAGAGGAAGTTACAAGTGGCTGATACTATTCAATAATAGAACGGAATTACAGGATGTCTGTATGGATTGCTACCACCATGCACCTATCTGGTTACAAACTGTAGCTACCGAGAATGTCATCCTCTCTGGCAGACTGGCTGAAACTTTTGTACATATTTAAATCAAACTTGACACAAAGCCATTAGAAACCTTTATCTTTAACCGCATTTTACCCTCCAAGCATAACCCCATCTAATATTCTATAGTGAGCCGAAGCTCCTACATTTGTGACCCCGACGCGCGACGCACATTCGGCGGTAACAGCAGTGGGATGCAAGCTCCAACGGAAAATGTTCAGAAGTATTCAACTCCTACGTTTGGTGATCCGCGTTCCGCGCGCTCCAATGATCCGAGGTTCTACAACGTTAACGCCGTCGCCGCCGCATTTCCGCGCACCAAGCCTCCTCATCCAAGTCATCCGAGTTCTACTATCCGCATCTCACGTATATTCCCCGCACCTACAGTGATGTAACCACGCGGAAAAAACACAGGAAGGACGATGCCAAGTTATAAACGGTTATTCCTATCCTTAAACGCAAGCTTGTTACATTTTCACTCGCGATTCCTCAAACACTCCCGTCACCATATGCTACTCTCATCGACGGTTTGCAAATCAAGCTGCATTTACCCTCCAGGATCTACCAGCGGAACGTACTACCGCATCTAACACATCACTAGGTAGCGAACAGCCAACAGTGCAACACGCCGTACCACGCACAAAGCAATGTGTGATCAAACACTGGTACCGTATAACAGCACTTACAGCAACACAACAAAACTCAGACGATTTTCTTCTATATCATCAGCTATCGTCGATCTCAACCGACAGCTATTATAGCACACAAAACTCATCAAAGTTCCTCACCATCTCGGTTCACGAAACCACACGCAGACAACTCTGATTCAATCGCAACTATTATTCCCAGGACGCCAACATTACTTCATATACATTCAACCGCGACACCTATCCCTGCCACCTCGTGCACGGCAATACCGCGCACATCCGTATTCACACACATATATCGCTATTCAACCCACAACTCCCTGCAACCCATTTTTCGCCACGGAACAATCACTCTGCGGAACACAACTCATTTAGCACCATCCAACAAAAAAATTTTCGTTCACATCTTCAGCCATAAAAACATTTCCCGTGTCTCGCTCTCAACAACTTCACACAAGACTCACAATTTTTCCCACAGTGCCTACAAAGAAGCAACTGTACCATCACCGAAACCTCCACAGTCACGAAGGGACCAATCAAGCACACTCTAGGCAACGCACTTTCACCAATCACCCACAACCGTTCCGGTCACATCAGATGCCGGACGCTTCGCTTAGGAACATTACACAGATTCACCTCTCTGCAGCCTAAACTTTTGACTATGAAAATATCGTTCAACATTCCAATGCGCTGTAGAAAAACCTTTATCATTTTAAACCAGCTATTTTACCTCTCCAAGCTATTAACGCTGCCGTGAGCTGGAATGTTCTAGTAGTGAGCCGAAGCTCCTACAAAACCCATTATAGTGACTCTTAGATTGTCGCATTTCAGTCAGTGTATATTCCATTGCTGAGATGCTTGTAAGTTAGCTTGACAGTGGCAACTGCCAATGGACTGAATACCGAATCCTTGCGACTGAGTAACATGATGATGTTGAACAACAAAACATCATGATAAAACCATAGCATGGTCGTAGAGCTTTGTTAAGTCCGCTTGGCAAGCTACCACCCTTAAAGTTGAGAATCTGCCGCCAAACACCTATGGGTATCTGCCGGCAATTGCACTTGAAAACCAGTACCTCTCCAGATTTAGAGTCTTAAGCATCTTAGACCAGATCGCTAATTAAAATCAGATAAGACTGTGGTCAAACCCTAAAACCTGTAAAGTATTAAAAATGGGCTACCGTCGGACGTTTTAGGGATTATTCTGTTCTTACCATCATACACAGTGCCATCACTTTGTCATGGAAAAAAGTACATAACTTCCCTGTCCTGAGAAATTAATTATTAATACATATTTAAGTACACAACTTTTATTATAATTATACTAAAGAACTAATGAATTAATCACGGGATAACAACGGCTTTTTACAGCAAATACCCACTTAATCCGATTTTCAAACATTATGTAATTTTAACATTAACAATCTGCTTAAATGAAAGTAAATTTCGCGTTCATTTAATACCCGTTGTTCGAACATATTATGCAACGTGAACGTAATTCTGAATGACTGACGTGAAGCGTTTTCAGCTTAGTTAACTTGAGTTATTACTCGAGTTACATCGGCGAATCTAATTACACTAATTATAAATCTTTCATGAACACACCGTTCTTATTTATACTGATATATGTTGGTTATATTATTTACCTTGAACAAGGCTTTTAAAGATTCTTTTACAAATTCTATGGGATATGAGATAATGATAAATAGGTAGGATAGGAACTTTCAAAACACAAAATAATATCACAATTGCGGGTCATGAAATGATGACTTTAATGTAAGGAAGCTGTTCGGACTTGCAAAGATAATAGAACAAACTCACTATTATAAAAAGAAGAATTTTAGTGCACTGTACTAGTACATAAAAGTAACATAAAAACCTTACACAACTCTGTAAATATGGTCGTCTTATAGGTTTCTTTTTTTAGCTCTTCCTTTATGGCTTTGAAATCCAAAATAAAACCGTCATCGGTTCTACTTTCGAACTGAATAACCGAATTTTTAGACGAACTCTTAAAAGACACTCAGCCAACTGGCGGCGATTTCAATGGTGCCTAAGTGGTCGAGTTTTGGCTTGGATTATTATTTTGAAAATAACATCGTGAATCGAACTAAACTATCCATACGATAAGCAAACCACACATGCATACATTTGTGAAACACATATGCATAACTTCATAGGTGCCACAGAAACGCTTACATGTATTTTAAATCGGGGCTCACCCTTGATACAAAAATTTGATACAAACACTGAGTCAAAATCAGTTTGCTTGCTTAAAAAAGCCCAGTGATGCTGTAAAAGCTAATCAGGCCAAAAGCACCTAGCCAATTCATAAGAAAAGGGGGTAAAATTTCTAAAACACTATTAATATTTGATTATGACACCGTATGATGATGATTTGTGACACACACACTATGACACCGACAAAAAAAAATTGTTGTTTATTTATAATACTTGAAGCGATAAGTTTTTATATGTGCGTGTTCCACGCATCGATGCATCACCATACTGAGTTATCAATTACTACGAGTTTATTCTTAGATAATTCAGTTATTCATCTATTTCTTCATTGTAGTAACAAAGCAGAAGACATCTCTGTGAAAATAAAATTTTTTTTTTTTTTTTTTTTTTTTTTTAGTTTTTTTTTTTTTTTATAAAAAAAAATTTTATATAAAAAAAAAAAAAAATATATTATTTTTATTCTACCTCCCTCTTTTTTATTTTTATTTTTAATTATAATTTTTTTTTTTTTAAAAAAAAATTTTTTTTTTTTTTTTTTTTTTTTTTATTTTTTAATATATAAAATTTTAATTTTTTTCTTATTCAATTTTTTTTTTATTTTCTTAAAATAAAAAGGAATATTTTTTTTTTTTTTTTTTTTTTTTAAAAAAAAAAATAAAAATTTTTTTTTTTTTTTTTTTTTTTTTTTTTTATTTAAATAAAAATTTTTTTAATTTTTTTTAAACAATTTAATATTTTTTTTTTTTAAAACAATTTTTTTTTTTTATTTTTTTTTTTAAAAATTATTTGGTTTTTTAAATTTTTTTATTAATTTTTTTTTTTTTTTTTAATTTTTTTTTTTTTTTTAATTTAAAAATTTTACCCCCCCCCTAAGAAAAAAAAATTTTTTTTTTTCACTCCACCCTACCATACATGCATATTAATGTAGAGAATTTATGTACATTTTCAAAAACAAATTTGTCTATTTTTTACGCTATAAATTATAATTTCCATAGCGAATGAAGTGGTCTTCATTCACTACGGTACCCCCAGCTTGAGCATGAAAAGATGCAACTTGTTAACGAAAAATCTCACACAAATATCTCGCACCGAGCACCACATCCTTTCATTCAATTGAAACAAAAATCACGTTTCTTTAAACATGACAAAATAAAGGATAAAAACCTAGAGTATATACTGTTTTTTGCAGTATACTCTTTGGATATAAAAGAATTAATTACTTTAATTTAGAATTTGATTGCAATAACTTTGCATTATTTGTGAGAAAAAATATCAGGCTATCAACGAGCTTAATCTGCAAGAAGTATCGCTGTTAAATAAAATGAGAAATTTCATGTAAAAACTATGAAATGGTTTTTGATAAACTTACAGTAATAAATCAAAATAATATATAACCTGCAATTTATAAAGATATTATTTAAATAGGCCGGCGTATAATGATAACTGTCAAGTAAGTTGTAAAAGTATACTATGACTTAAAATGCACAAATTGTAAGAGTTACACATAAATAATTTATAAATTTTGCTTTATACTACTTATTTCTAATATATAATATAAAGTGTTTAGTGTAAACTAATGTCTGTACTCGTGCCTGTCTGTGCGCTCCCGTAATTCTTCTGAAGTACGCAACGAATTTTGATATTGTCTTGACTACCATTGTATTGATAGAAAGTAGACAAAAATCTATGTGTTTTATTGAAATCGTCTAAATAATTTGCGGGTGCTTACATTGATATGGCTAAACCTACATTACGTATAAATAAAATAGTTATCATCGGAGAGGGAGCAAATTAACACTGAATTAATGATGCGTCATTCACCTAATAGCGAATGATTGACCCGATTTCAGCACAGGCATATAATGCAGTTTAACATTATAGCATAGTATAGAGACTACAAATTTTAGAAGCATACATGTAGATGATGTTGAACGTTTTCTAGTGTATATCAGGATAGCAGCCACTCTTAAGTTGAAATTCTATCACCTGTGAGGTGTATTCTATATCTAGTCCTCCAACAGGCTTAGCATAACTTAGACCATAATCCCATTTAATATTAGATCAAATTAATATTATAAATAAGTATGTCAGTTTGTTTTATACCTATGCTTTCACGCCTTAACGACCTCAGCCGATTAATTGTATGCATGTTGTCATGGTATACAAGAACACATAAACTTTTCAACCAGAAAAACAATACTGTTCCCGAAGGATAAACCAAATCAATATAAACACGAGCGAAGCCGCGAGACAAAGCTAGTGAAATTTAAAATATAACACTATCTGTTCAAATTAAACTGTTTTGCGGCTAAACTCTAAATCTACACGTTAGTGCCAAATAATTATTCGGTTTTCTTGGTAACACTATCAGCTGACATTGAAACCAAATATCGCGAGAAAACCTGAACTTTACCGTGACATGCAGGAATTTTATATATTAGCATCAAATGCAGGAAAACTATGGAACTGCGAATGGCTGTGATATTTATGTCCGTAGCTTCCTTCGGGGAAAAGTCTTTCACCCAGCAGTGGGACTTACCGGTTCACATTATCATTACATACTATAAAACAAAGTCGTCTACCGCGTCTGTCTGTCTGTCTGTTCGCGATAAACTCAAGAACTACCGAACGGATTTTCATGCGATTTTCACCGGTGGATAGAGTGATTAATGAGGAACGTTTTAATATACAATTTCTCAAGTATTTTTTTATAATCAGGGTGGGACAACGTCTGCCAGGCCCGCTAGTTATTAATTAAAATCAAAGTAGTTATAGATTGAAAACATTTTTTGGATAACTAAAAAAAATGATACGCAATCCGAATTTCCAATCTATAGAAATTATCGCGCACTCTGACAACTATTTTCATTCAGATTTGGAATCCTTGTAACTACATCAACTCTGATGCGTAATAATAACAGAAAATGAATAACCATTTACGAGCAAAAATGAACTGGTACAAGACTAAGAAATTGTTAAATAAAGATCATAACTTACAATTAGATAGTACATAATAGTGCATTATTAAAGCTAACGTTGAACGAACACTGCGGTTTCATGTACGGCTACGTTAGGACTCTCGCGGGAAGAACTATTAGGCCGAGTATAGAGTGGGAGATAGCGCTGAGCGGTTACATAATTTCGTGAATCTCTATTTCTTACTCCTATTGATGAATACATTAAAATCCCAGAGTAAATATAAAGAGAAGTCTCTTTCAGTTAGTATTGTTATTTCCCTTCAGTTGGTAAGATTGTACAATATGTTATAACCAATGAGAAGCAAATCTTACCGAACTATAACATTGGAAACCTTCTCACTATGAGCATATATAAGTTCTAAAATTAGCGCGTCTTGAAATTTCACTTTATCTACCGCTATCGGTGTTATAAATAAACATTTAATTACAGTGGCTAGAAATTTCCACCTTTTTTTTTATTATATATATAACAGCGTCACAATGCGATCGATAGCAGTTCTTTTCTGGATATCGAAGCGACAAGAGGAAGAAATCTACATGTCGATTATAATCACAAAGTATTTTAAGATGTGAGTACTGTCACAACATTTTCTTGTGATTACTCACGAATGTCATAATATTTTGCCATCTTCCTTTTAATTTTATCACGGAAAAAAATTATTACAACACAACATACTCAAAATGATTTTTAGTTAATTTTATTATCCATAAGACCATAGTGATCGCTGTCTCTTGTCAATGTAACAAGTTCTTTAAAACTCTTGAGGGTTGAGAACAAACTATCGTTGCAGCCGTGTGCATAATACAGTTTATTGCATAGCCGGTCGACGTTCGTTCTCCACAAAACGCATTTTATCATAGCTTACTGCACTGAACGCATTCGAAATGCTAATACTGTATAATCCATTGTCACTCAAATTTTACAATAGTTATATTCTTTCATACATTTGTTACTATTTTGTATTGTATTTTTTAGAAAATTTTAAATATACATAAAGATCTATACAACACATATGTTTATCATTACATAGTATAAAACAAAGTCCCCTACTGCGTCTGTCTATCTGTTCTAAATAAACTCAAAAAGTATATAAACTGATATGCATGCAGTTTTCACAACTAGACAACTTGATTAACGAGGAAGGTTTAGGTATATCATTTGTCAAGGTTTTTTTATTGTCAAGGTAGGGCAACCTCTACCGGGCCCACTAATCTTCTTCTTTTTTAACCGACTTCAAAAAAGGAGGAGGTTCTCAATTCGACTGTATTTTTTTTATTTTTTTTTTATGTTTGTTACCTCATAACTTAGGACTGGATGAACCGATTTTGATTATTCTTTTTTTATTTGGAAGCTGGTACTTCCCGTGTGGTCCCATTTATTATTAATTTGGTCCAGTTCCGACAACGGCATCCAGTGCAAAACCGTATAAGTTTTAAATTTGCATTAAGTATGTACACGACAAATAGACGAATAACTCAATATCATGCTAACCGATTTCGATGATTTATTTTTTATTGTAAAGGATGTACTTCAAGGGTAGTTTGATGAGTGTTTGGTTAGGTTCTGATTATAAGATCCGTGACAAAGTAACAAAACTTTCAAGAAACGAGCCTGCTCCTTTCTTAAGGGCCGGCAACGCATCTGTGTTTCCTCTCGTGTCGCAGGTGTCCATGGGCGGCGGTGATCACTTACCATCAGGTGACTCATATGTTCGTTTGCCACCAATAGTATAAAAAAAAACTCTTCAATTTTTAGAAGCCTATTGTGCTTATGTTCGTTGCTGTATTGCAACATGACGCAAGCATTGTAATTACATTACTTAAGGTGTATTTATTATGTGTGAAGCGATGGTAGCCGAGTTGGTGGTAGAAACTATCGCGGATTATTGATAAGGTTGCGTTCGCACCAAACGTTACTTATTATACAACCAATTGAAACCATATCTAGATTTTGAAAATTATTTTACTGCTAGAAAGGTATATTAGATTACTTTTATTTAGGGAAATATATACTACTAGCTGTCACCCGCGGCTCCTCACGCGGTATTTTAAATGTATTAAAGAAATGTAAAATTGTAAGTAAGTACTAAATGCTTCTTCTTAAGAAAATTTCTTAAATAATTGTAACTACGACACGCACGCCATCTACTGTAACATGTAACGTGTACATTAGATATGTGAATACGAATAGTATATCGTATGGGATGGGATTTATCATCAGCAATATACCTGGAACCTTAACCTACTATATACCACCCTCAGTGCTCATTAACACTACATAAGAAAGTAATGAAAATTTGAAAATAACATTATCGAAAAATTGTGTTAAATTGTTTATTATATAGATATAACATGCCCATATTGTCGATATAATTGTGTTATTCTTATACGTTGCTATAATCACTGAGTTATGTAGATGCAAACGCGGTAAATAAAACAAAATGGCCGCCAAACTGACCAAAATGATAATATAATTCAAATTACATCCACATATTTTTGGAGTCCAGTACAGCATACGTATCACGCGCTTGTTTACAGTAAACAAATTATTTTTGATCAATTTCACACGAACGAATGCACAGGTAACAGTTCATCACTACATAGTGTAAAACAAAGTCCTCTGATCTGTCTGTTTATGTGTTCGCGATGAAGTCAAAAACTACAGAACGGATTTTCATGCCGTTTTCACCAGTAGGTAGAACGGTTCACGGGGAAGGTTTAGATATAATTTGTCCAGGTTTTCTTTTTATTATTAGGGTGGGACAACGTCTGCCCAACCCGCTAGCTTAAAATAAAATAGCTCATTAGTTAGTTAGCTGCCAGTGAAAGTCTCGTTACAATCAGTTCAAGCATTTCGGATATGCCACTGCGGCCGAAGGCAAATAAAAAATTTAAATTACTTTTTATGAGATCTGCTATCTACCAGTGAATATCCTGTGAAAATCGGTCCAACCATTTTGGAAATAGCATTGTGGACGAAACCGCGGACAAATAAAATAGAATATGTAAACCGCTATAATTTCGGATATCTGCCAGTAAAATTTCCGTTAAAATAGGTCCAGCCGTTTTGGAGATTACCCGAAACAAACAAACAAACAGACAAAATATAATAATATAAAAGTATCGACCGAATATAAAAACATTTTTTTTTGTTATTTGTAGCTATATCCATTTCCCAAAAAGTTATTATTTATTTTTACATACAAACACTTTATTTTTATAATACGTAATAGATTGCAAATAAAAGATTGGAAACAATACTAACGTAGTATAAACTGTTTGAATAGGAACACACAATAATCTTTGAAAATGTTTGCAATAGAAACTTACCGCGTTACCATGGCAACGTATATAATACTAACGCTAACACGCAGCGAAAGCAATCAAAACGAAAAAAATGCCCGATTTTGAAACATTCTTCAATGGCGCTCCACTTCTATTGGTCTTAGCGTGATGATATATAGCTTATAGCTTTCCTCGATAAATGAGAGCTATCTAACACTGAAAGATTTTTTTCAAATCGGACCAGTAGTTCCTGAGATTAGCGCGGTCAAGCAAACAAACTCTTCAGCTTTATAATATTAAGTACAGATAACTAAAATTGTCAGAAAATTGTATTCATACATTAGTAATATGTATATAATCTATCTATCTATACTATAGTAAAATTGTAACAAAACCAAATCTGTACATTAAATATTTTTTGAAAATTATAATAGGGGTAGACTTTGTTATCGATATAGAAGCTAAAAATAAATTATTGTCTGTCTGTCTGTCTTTATGTCTGTCTATCTGTCTGTCCCTGTGAACACGCATCACTCTGAAAGTACTAAACTGATTTTGATGAAACTTGGCACAGTGATAATTAATATTACAATATTACATCTGGGATACTTTTTATCTCATAAAACGCAAGGGATTCTCCAGGATAACGGACGAAAGTCAAAAATTTGTAGTTAATGAATTTCTTAACGGATTTTGATAAATTTTCTTTGTGCTATATGCAGTAGACAGATTAGCTAAAAATTTAAGCTATATTTCCCTATGCTACTTAAAAAAAAAATACCAAAAAAATTATCGCTGTTTTCCGAACCGTCGACTCCGTCGGACCATGTAATGTCCCGTACGCTGTAACTGAGTTACGGCTATACGACATTACTATGCGTAATTATCAACCACATATGAAAAATTTGTGTAAACGAAACTGTCACTTATATGTTGTTACATTTATTTTAAATGTTTGCTAAACAATAAAAAATGTTTGCTAAATAAAGGTGACAAGATTTTTTCCTAAAACATAAACCTAGGTAATAGTTACATTGCATTGTAGAATATGAATTAGAGTTCTATCAGTACGTGTGTTGTTTCGATATTTGATAAAATTCGTTTTCTAAATATTGTTGAGTCTTGAAGTAGTTGGGTTCAGGTTTGTGAATCTGCGATTAAAGTAATCAGTTGAGGTGTTTGCAGTTACCATACTACGTCGTTTTTACATATAATGATATTATAAAGAGAGGTAAAGTTTTGTTTTCGAGGAATCGTTGGTACTACTGATACGATTTTAAAAATTCTTTCACTGTTAGAAAGGTATATTATCCCAAGTTCAGTATCTCAGTGAAGAATGTGGTTTGTATGTCAAAAGTAAAATAAATTTGACAAAATTAAGATTGAATGCAGACTTCACGTATATTTTACAAACTCTTATAAAACACACAACTAAAACAAAATGGAAAATTAATGTAGATAAAGTTTAATTTATAGTATGTTAAGTAATGAAGTTACAAGGGGTACTGGGAAGAAATTTATCGGCAATATATATAAGTTATTTTTGATCTTCATTGGACGCTTTAAGTAAAGCTGCGAACAGGTTCTAGACTTATTTTAAAAGATTTCTCACATACCAACTGGATGTTTGAGTGAGTCCCTGGATAGGTTGGATTCACAATTGGAAGTGCTAGATGGCGCTGCAATCGGGTTTTAGGTTTTTTAAGATTATTTGCGTTTAAAAATACAATTGAAACCGGTAATAACCGATTTGGTGCAGACGAAGTTGCGCGGGTCAGCTAGTACATAATATTTATTAAGATGATTGCAGCCTGAGCAATAGCCCTAACCGATGTTTGGCCATTGTGGCACTCTATTGTAGTTACTATTTCAACTAACTACATTCTGCATTCACAATAAAAACTTGCGAAGACATAAAGGCTATACAAGGCAGTAGCATTAGTTCAAAAGAAACTCTAAGCCTATATTGAGTTACATACCCACTCAAACCTCTACTATAAAGATAAAATGCTATAAAAGGCAAACATTATGTAAATACGAGGGCGTATATTTCTAGAATTTTATTTAATACATCATTTTTATAGCCGCGCCAACTCCCTTATCTGTTAGTAATTTTTTATTCTCGTATCTCTTACGGACGTCTACAAATTCTATGGTGTTATGGTCGAAATAAATTTTTTATTGTTCCGTTTGTACGCTGATAAAATTATAAGGTTTCGTCTTGTGATAGCGGATTGAAGAGTCACATTTACACATAATCTATAGGTTCTAAAATTTTTTTTATTACTTGCCTACACTATATATATATATATATCTTTATACTTAATAGGTTTTAGCGTTTCACCACCATCTCACCTGATGTGAAATGACAACGTGATCTAAGATGGGAAACACGCTGAGCCTAGAGGAGAGTTTGGCTCTTAAGTGTAACTGTCGGAACACACCAACAAGTCCGGTAATCCGGTGAAGCTGTAAAGACCATGCCAGGTCAATAACGTAGTCAGTACGAAAAAAAAAAACCAACAAGTGCTTAAGAACGAATTTTCAACTTGAGGGTGGTGGCCAGCGGGCGGCGGATTTAGAAAAAGCCCTACCTACATCACAATATTTTCCTTCACTGAAAATCCCGATTCAGTTGCAAAGATTCGAACCTACGTCCATCGACGCGGTGTCCGAACACGCTACCGAGTCATCATCGCTTTCGTGAAGTAACCAACATTTTTATGTTTTTTTTTTATTCTAACTTGAACTGATTTTAAGCAGAGAGAAATCCAGAAACAATAGCGACTATTGAAATATTTGCAATATTGGATATTGGTTTGTTCAACCTTTTTACATTACGATCTGCTTACTTATTGCGTATGAATGTAAAGTCTGTACCAGTTATATTTTAAAGCGGCTATGACTCGTAGATAATTAAAATGTTCCATTTTGAACCCAATTATTAATGGCGGTGTCGCTTTGCTTTTTTTCGAAGTTCATAATAAAGTAAGCGATACTGTGGAAAAGAAGGAACACAATAGCTAGGAATTGATTCTCCAGCTTTAAAATATGACAAATAACTCGTTGTAGCATCATATTCAAAAATATTACACCTAACAACCACCTAAATTACTTTTAAAAATGAGAATTTTTTAAAAAATCGTTGTCTATTTTAGGCTTAATTAGTACCAATACCATGCCATAATTTTAATATCTTGTAATATTTAATTTATTTTATTCATTTTTACACATCTTTGTAATTCTACCTTTTTCACTATTGTATTGTCGGTGTATTTGCTACATTTTTTTTTCTTTCTTTCAAATCATTTCCCTTATTCGTTTCTAAACTACAACTTTACATAACCTCTTAAGTATGAGAATGCTATTATTAACGTTATAAACGAGTCAATTTGTGAAGATTGATGGATACTTGTTACGCTTTCACGCAAAAACTACTTGACTGATTTTGATAAAATTTTATATTAATATAGCTTGTACATCAGAGTAACACACAATTTATAAAGTTATAAAATAAAAATTATTTCAATTTTGTTAAATATAAAGATAAGTGTGAGGTAAGTTGAAGATAATTTTGTTATCTGAGAACTATTTCATTGTGTGTTACAGTTACAGGAAGATAATCTATGATGTTATTTATACTAATATTATAAATCTGAAGAGTTTGTTCGCTTGAACGGGCTAATCTAAGGAACTACTGGTTCGATTTAAAAATTCTTTCAGTGTCGAATAGCTACTTTATAGAGGAAGACTATAAGCTATATACCGTCACGCTTAGACTAATAGAAGCGGAACACCAATAAAGATTGTTTCACAATCGTGGTTAGCGTAGGTATTATTGTTTTTAAAAATTACCTTCTACGTAAACGAAGTCGCGAGTTAAAGTTAGCGTCAGCCCAAAGTAACTATTCCACGCGGACGAAGTCGCGGGCAGAAGCTAGTCATTTATAAGATACAAAAGCGGACTAAGTCGCGGGTTGGGTGCTGGCCATACTTAAAAAGGAAAGTGATATGAAATCTTTACATATAAGTGAAATTGAAGTGTCCTTTGTTTGTTCGGGCTAATATCCAAAATGGTTAAACCTATTTTATCGGCACCTCTACTACATACAGAACCTATCACAATATTTTCTAGGTTACATAAAATTAGGATTTAACATAATTTCTAATAAGTTATATAAAAAATATGACTTGAAATTGTTAAGAGTCTCATAGAAGTTAACCATAAAGGTCATAAATATAATTAAGAAAATAAAAGACAGTCTATCAATTAATTAACTAATCCAAATCTATGGCTTAGTTGATAACATGTTCGGATACACCGTCGATGGACGTAGGTTCGAATCCTTGTAAGTGAGTCTGAACTTGCGGTTAAGGAAAACATCGTGATGAAGCCATGGCATGGTGGTAGGGCTTTTTCTAAGTCCACCTGGCTAGCTACCACCGTCAATTTGAAAATCTATAGTCAAGCACCTTTTGGCATGTTCCAGCGATTGCAGTTAATAACTAGTCCCCTCAAGGATTAGCGTCTTTACCATCTTTGACAACATTATCATTTAACATCCTAATCCTAAATCCTACAAAGTGTAAAATAAGACAAAACATACAATTTCCACGGAATACAAAAGCCTTCATCTTGGATAAGCATGATGATTTATAGTAAAGCCGTCAAAAGTGAGTCTATCGTTTTAGGAATTTGCCGGAACAAACATCAGACACTTCAGTTTTATTTACGCGTATAAATAATATACTTAAAAATACAATACATATACATAGTGTTTAAATGAAAAATATACAGCTAATTAATATAATTAACTTTGAAACGAAACATCGAGAAGAAAAAATCTAAATCCAACTCGCAAATTTAATTTCTAGGGAACAAGTTTTTAAGCAGGAATATACGCTGGAGTACTGAGCACCGATGCATACCGATGCTCCGGGATCTTATGATCTGCCACGCGAATGTAAATTTTAATTGCCACGTTTTAAGAGCTCTAGTCGTGGTTTTTTCACGAGAATTCTCGACGCCGGTCAGAGGCGCGCCGTGTTCGAGTTTTGGCTTGTGGTTACTGTTATAAGAAATAAGCTGAAATCAATAGTTTTATTGTGATTAGATTTATATTCGTCAAGTTTGATTATATCTTTGTAGAATGTGGTCAATATATTCTTAGAAAAAATAAGCCATCTAAAATTAGGTGGTGAAAATATTGATCTGTAGTTATCTCAATAGCTGCGTTTTCACGCGGGAAAGTGTGCACGTGTAAAGACAAACAATAACAATCACTTGTGAGTTCGGATATACGCTTTCCCGTCATCAATTCTGCATACTTCAATCGCGCGTGAAAAGGCAGATGATATGAAAAACCTTTTTTTTTTTGAAAATACTGGAATATGCTTCATTCGGTATTTCATATAATTTGATTATTTATTAGAGACAGAAAAGGTCCGCAAAAGAACCAAAATTATAACCAAAGTCCTTAGAATTAAGTGGTAGCGAGTAGAGTTAATTGTCCATAGAACAGATGGTCCATATGTCCATATGGCGAAGGATTGTCAAGTGGTGACCATACATCAGAAATGGATGAAGATTGCGGGAACTCGCTGGATGCATGGATCGCAAGAATGGTCGTTGCAGCTATCTTTGGTGGAGGTTTATGTCTAACAGTAAAATACTTTTGGTCGAATGGATAGATAATGAAATAAATGAAAGACAAAATACATAAAAATATATCAAAACAACAGTGTCCAATAATATTCTGAGACTACATCGATACGTGGTAATCTCAATGCATCCTAAAATGAAGAAGATCTATGCATAGAAGATAAAACTATCTATATAAATGATCCCAAAAGAATGATCGAAGAGGTTGTTTTATGGATGATAAACTAAACTTAGGCAGGAACAATTTCACTTCTAAAAACCAACATACAACATTTTAAAGAATGTATTCAAAGCGTTTGAGACTTGAACCACGTGTTTAGGTGAAAAGTAAGGCTTCCTTAAGAGACGCCCTCGCAGAAAATTTAACCTTGCGTTCACGTTAGTTTATTTTTCAAGTGTTGGGTAATTTTTTCAAGTTGTTATTTTTTTTGCGCGATATACGCTCTTTTATGACGACAAACAGGGGTTAATTTATGTAACTGTGGACGGTTTTCGTATGATGTTTTAAGTGTACATTTTGTTAACATTCTTTTATTTAATGTATACAAATTTTGTTTCATTCTTAGTTTGTAGTAGAATAAGGTAAGTGGCTCTTTGATATGAAGGGGCTTGGGAAGTGTTTCGATTGTTAGTTTTTTGTTTGTCTGAATGCTATCATCTATAGAACCATTGGTTATATTTGAAAAATTTTTTTTGCGTTTTAAAGCTTATTTGTCTCGGAAGGTTATAGATTATCCAACATCACGCTATGGCCTTCAGGAGCAGAGTAATCAAAACAAAAAATTCTGATCATAAAGTAAGCTGAGCGACAAAGAAGAACTATTTAAACACAAATGAAACCGCGAGGTATAGCTATTAATGTATATATCTAATCAGTGATAAAGGTAATTGACGGTGATTCGAAAATTGTGATAATGGTTTGAATAGTAAAGGTTTGAAATTGTGTACTACCCGCTTATTTTTATTAATTCCTAGATACTAGACCATTTTTGATTAATTAATCTACAAGATTATTTAATTTACCTTTATAATAAATTTAATAGGTTGATTACCCTATACTCAGTAGTTTGCATTGTTTATAGTGCAGATAATCAATATAATAGCAATTGACTGCATCCCCGTCGTCCCACTACAATTGGGACGATGCGGTAACAGAACAAGCTTTGTATACGAACAATGGGGTCCTAACGCATTCCCCTTTATCTATCACATAATATATCACCTAACTACTACATCCAGCTCCTTTTGGGTATTAGTGACTAGTGTCTATCTAAGATTTATAAGGAAATAAGCCAGAATTAATAAGTTCCCAGTTTTGCCTGGTATATGAAGAAGTTTAATTCCAATATCTATCAATTAATTATATATATATTCAAGTATGTTACTTAGAATTACGATTATTTATAGGTGTTTATTTATTTATTTGTCATGGGTTTTCGACATGATAATACATTTGATGGGCTAAAGGAAAAAACTGGGTAAGTATTTTTTTTTTCAAATTGATTTTTCGTAGTTTATGGCCACAAAAATACTAATATCATATCATGACTATCTAAAACAAGTGTAAAACGCGTTGTGTCAGATTTCGTTTGTTGTTGTATTTCTTCTTTAATCGTGAATAACTAGTTAAGTCCGTGACTTAACCACGTCGGTTATTATTATTATTAGACATATTTCATACAGAAAACAATTCCAAATATATATAACATACAAATCATAATCTCGAAATCGTTCATTTTAAAGTATTCAAGCCCACCATAAAATGCTATCAAAATTTAAATTGTCTCTAATGTAAAGTTTTGTAAATGTGCCTCAGCCAGTTTTTCCCTACAGCCCTTCATTTGTAAATATACTAATAATAATAATTTAGTAATTAAATTTAGAAGTTGTCATATGTATAGACAACGTAGACGTTCTCCAACAATAGATTAAATTTCAAATAAACTAAATATTTAACGACTTTACAGATATCAAGATTTAACATAAATAATATGGAAACTAACATACTATAACAGAACGAGTTATAAAAAGAAAATACTAAATCCAATTAATACTCTAAAACTTTATTTTATGGATAGAATGACTTCTTTAGTCGCGCTGAGGGGTGTTTTTGGCAGGAGATGAATTCATAATTTCAAGTCATGACGTGCTAGTAAGCGTGACCGGCCGTATTGCGCTTGCGCAGCTTACGTCAGACTAGCAACGCGTAGTACAGGGGCCTGTGTGCATGTAATATTGATATTTTGTAGCTCATAATACGTTTGATTGATTAATACGCTGCATAAAAATGTATGTATAATCTATTCTATACATATAATAAAAAGTGTCTGTATGTAACATCAAAATATTAAAAAATAACTGATTGTGTATGAAAGTATACACGCTACTGATAAAAAAACTTTATTTTTCATTTTTTTCGGTCTGTCTGTCTGTCTATTTGTTCCGGGTAATCTCCGTAACGGCTGGGCCAATTTTGACCGAAATTTCACTGGCAGATAGCTGAAATTACAGCAGATAGAAGACATCATAAGAAGTAATTTAGTCTTTTTTAATTTAGACTAGCTATTTTAACCTTTTTCTAAGAATATTAAGAATACATTATAGAAATTGACGTCGGATGCTGATACTGACAAAATAAACGTTTATCGCGATTATGAGTTTAACAACAATGTATATAATGGTTCCGATTCAATTGCGTACAATGACATCTTCTATCTATACATATAATAAGAATGTAAATCTAACTTGTCTGTACCCTTTCGATTTTCTAGGAATAAGTAATAAAATACATTTCAATCATTTTTAGAAATATCTCTCTGTTTGTATGAAGTTATGAACACACATCACTGCTAAAGTACTGAGTTCACGATAAAACCTCAAATCATAAAGCATATCTTTGGGATTAACTTAGCATTCGTTTCACTCTATCATAAGTTATTGTAATTTGAATGCGGGCTCGAGTTAAGTAAGAGAGAAGAGTAGTAATCTATACTACTATTATAAAGCCGGAGGGTGTGTTTGTTTAGTTGAACGCGCTAACCTCAGGGACTAATGGTCGGATTTGAAAAACTCTTTCAGTGTTAGATAGCTCATTTATCGAGGAAAGCTTATGGGCTATATATCATCACGCTAAGGCTAGTGGGAGCGAAGCACCAATTAAGAATGTTTCAAAACCATATTTTTCTTTTGAGAGCTTCCGCTGCATGTTAGCTCTAGTCCGAATTAACTATTCCACGCGGACGAAGTCGCGGGCTGAAGCTGGTACACATATAAAATTGTCTAAATCACAGCTACAATCTAACCTCAGCTGTAACAAGACTTCCATTGTTACATGACAATAGGGACTAACGTGAACCCTTACACAGTATTATCTGCAGTGACGTTATCGATGTAGGTATATCTCTCGCATTGTGACTACAACTCAGACAAACAATTAGGGAGAATTGTTTAATTCACATTCAATTCATGTAAGATTTGGATACAAAAATGTGGCACTCTACCTAATCTGCTTATTGAAACTAGAGGCATGGCGTGACGAACGAGATATATCGAAAGTTTTCATTTACTTTTAGGAAAAATAACATAACTGTCTTCATATTAGGTTCATGAATCTTTCGAATCGGACACCGAAAGCTCTCATTATATTGGAAGCTGTAATATCTGATTTGAATAGTTAGTAGTTATTGATTTTTCAGACAAAATCGTCTTTGACTTAGATGAATTATATAAAACAACGATTGTAACTGTATTTGGTTGTTACACAATTAATAATATAATACTACGCACCTTTTAGAAAACTACTCAAGACATCAATATTCTACTGTCGATTACAAATTTTTCGTTATTATTATTTATATTTCTAACTAGCTGACCCGTGCAACTTCGTCTGCACCACATCGATTATTACCGGTTTAAATTTTTAAACACGAAAAATCTTAATAAACCCGATTGCAGCGACACCTACCGTTTCCAATAATGAATCCAAACTATCCAGGGACTCACTCAAACATATACCCAGTTGGTATCTGAGAAATATATTTTATAATAAGCCTAAAACCCGTTACATATAAGTATCAGTTTCGTTTACACATATTTTTCAACTTTGTCGACATAGCATTATTGAAGTGAACTTTCTTTAGAATCGTTGTGATCACATCATCACGATTATAATAAAGAGACAAACATATTCATTAATAGAATTTAACCTATTAGATTTTATACTTCTAATTCAACTGATTGATCATTTTGAAACGTCATGTCGCCGTAGCGCAATTATAACATATGTACTAGTGCAATATACAGACCGACGACGACGGAGACGTCGGTTCGGAATCCAACGGTAATATTTTTTGTTTTTTTTTTTCTAAGAAATTTTTTGTTTATCTGTCTCCTATATACCTATAGCAAAAAAAAACAAGATCCATCAAGAATTTTATTAACTACATTTCTTTTTACTTTTGTCCGTTATCCTGGAGAACCCTTTGCGGTTTATGGGATAAGGAGTATCCTAGATGTTACTTTATAATATTAGTTATCGCTGTGTCAAGTTTCATCAAAATTAGTTCAGTAATTTCTGAGTGATACGTGTTCACAGAGACAGACAGACAGACAAACAATTGTAAAAAGATTAATTTTGGCTTCTATATCAATAACAAAGTCTACCTCGATTATAATTTTCAAAAAATATTTAATGTACAGATTTGGCCTTGTTACAGTTTTATTATGTGTATATATATATATATAGGTGCATATTTTTCTTATAGATTTTATTCCTTTATTTCACACGCCATATTATAGATTTGTTGCCGATTTACATTTCTTGTGTTTAATTATTGGAAATATATATTTCTCAAAATAAAAAATATATTTATCTATAGCACTGAAGATCAATATATTTCTCTTACAGTGAAAGAATTTTCAAAATCGGATCTGTAGTATCAAGGTTACCTCGAAAACAAAACTTTGACTCTCTTTACAATATTAGTATAGATATAACATAGTAAGCTAATTGCTAACACCTCCTAATTATTTTAATCGTAGATTCAGAAATCTGATCCCAACTACTTCAAGACTTAACAATATTTAGAATAATAATAATGTTTAGCAACGCCATCCCCAGTTATATTTTTGAAATGAAACACAACTTAATTTTAGGCAGACGCCGTGCCGCGTTGTGCAACATACAAATAATTTTGTTACAATATGTCAAGAAAATGAAATATTTAGATGAGAAGTTGTATGTTAGAAATGTGTATTTTAAAATTTATAGATAAATACTTTTAAGTACATAAAATACATAAGAAAATTTTTTTATAAAATGAAATAAATGTAACAACATATAAGTGACAGTTTCGTTTACACATATTTTTCATATGTGGTTGATAATTATGCATGTAGCCGTAGCTCAGTTACGATGTGCTGGACTTTATGCAGGTCGACGGGGGACGGTTCTTTTTGTTATTCGTTTTTTTTTTAAGTAGCATAAGGACATGAAATATAGCTTAAATTTTTAGCTAATCTGTCTGCTATATATATCACAAAAAAAATTACCAATATCCATTAAGAATTTCATTAAGTACATTTTTTTGTCTTTCGTAGAAAATCCCTTGCGTCTTATGGGACAAAAAGTATCCTAGATGTAACCTTGTAATATTAGTTATCACTGGGTCAAGTTTCGTCAAAATTGGTTCAGTACTTTCAGAGTGATACGTGTTCATAGGGACAGACAGACAGATAAAAATTGTTAAAAGATTATTTTTGACTTCTATATCGATAACAAAGTCTACCGCAATTAATATTCATATTCTAATTTCTTTCCCCTCCCCCCCCCCCCTCTTCTCACTCTCATCATATCCCCCCCCCCCCCCTACCCCCCTCTATCTCTCATTTATATTTATTTTTTTTATATTTAAATTTTATCTCATATAAATTTAATTTTTTTTTTTTTTTTTTTTTATTTATTTTTATATAAATAAAATATTAAATAAAATATAAAAAAAAAAAAAAAAAAATATTTATATTAAATTATTTATTAATATTTATTTTTTTAGCTTTAATTCTTCTTCATTTAATTTTTTATTTTTATTTTTTTATTATTTCTCTCTTTTCTTTTTTTTTGTTTTGGTTATTTTTTTTTTTTTTGTTTTTTGGTGTTTTGATTTTTTGAAAAATAATAAAAATATTTTTTTTTTTTTTATTTTTTTTTTTTTTTTTTTTTTTTTTTTTTTTTTTTTTAATTTTTTTTTTTTTTATTATATATTTTTTTTCATTTTTTTTTTTTTTTTTTTTTTTTTTTTTCATACAATTCATTACCCAAATATCTGATACTTAGTTAATTTTGTCCCTCCTCGCCGCCCCCCCCCCACCTCCAATGGATGCTTTCTTTTTTGATTGTGTTACTTTCTTCTTTAGTCTATTATTCCTCACTTTTTTTATATTTTTATACTTTTCCCCTTCCACCCCCCACTCTCATTCTTGCATAATTATTGTACTGTATTTCTTTCTGTTTTTTCTTTTTTTTTTTTTTTTGTTTTGTGTGTATATACTTCCCCGCCTCGTCAGGTTATATTATTGTTGTTTTGAGAGTTCAGGGTGGCAACATTATGTTTTGTTTTTTTGCAGGATATGTTTCGTTCACATCTCTATTCTCTCTTTTGATTAATTTTTACTTCATCTCAATTTTTTTTTTGATTCATTTCGTTTTCCGTTCCCCTCCCTTTCACCGGAATTTAATACGGGATATTAATAGGCACAGACCCAAACCCCAAGCGATTGATCTCTGCCCAATGAGGGACGTTATATTTCTTTAATAGCGCCAATTTCTTTTCTTTGGGTTAAGTTCTTGTTTGACCGATTGAGGATTCCTAACTTTTTTGTTTCCATTTTTCTTTTCTTTCCAAATTTACCCATAATTTCCCATCTTTGGATTTTTTTATTCTAAATATCCCATATTTCTGGATATTTGGATATGAAACCCCAGAATTTTAAGTATTTTACATTATATTTTTTTTTATTAAAATTTTGACTTTTTTATTTTTTAAATTAAATTAGTTCACCCTTTCCCCTCCCCCTTCCTTTCCCCCTCCCCTCCCCCCCCAAAATTTTTTTCTTTTTTTCCCCCAATTCCCCCAAAATTTTTTCCCCCCCTTTTTCCCCCCCATTTTTTCTCTCTTCCCAAAATTTAAATTTTATAAAAATTTTTTTTTATAAAAATTAAACATTTTTTAATATATAAAAGCCCTTTTGGACCCCCTTTTTTTCTTTTTTTCAAAATTTCTTTCCTACCCTTTTTCCCCCCCCCAAAATCTTTCCCCCCCACAAAATTTTTTTAAATACCCAAACTTTTTTTTTTAATAAATTTCAATTATTTTTTATTTTTTTATTTTTTTTTTTTTTTAAAAAATAAATTCTAAATATATAAATTCTTCCTTTTTTTCTCCAAGAGTATATTTTATTTAATAAAAAAAAAAAAAATCTCATCTCCCCCACCCTTTTGGGAATTTTTATAAAGATTATTTCTTTCCCCCCCCCCTTACCATTATTTCCATTAACCCCAAAAAATTTTATTCTTAATTTTTTTTAATTAGTTTGAAAATTTTTTTTAGTATTTTATTTATTATTCAAATTCCTATTTTTATTTCTTTTTTTTTTTATTTTTTCTCCCTAAATTTTTACCCCCCCCCCCCCCCTCCAAATTCTCACTTTTTCACCCCCTCCTTCCCCCTTAACTGTGACGTAATTTATATGGTCCCTTATAATTTTCAAAAAATATTTAATGTACAGATTTGGCCTTGTTACAGTTTTATTATAGTAAAGATTATCGAACCGCGTTTTCCTAACGTGCGAACAAGAAAGCATTATACAATTACTGTTAAATGTGAAAGAAAAATCGCATTCCTTACGCTCAGAGTTGGAGTGCGAAAAACTAATATTCATTTCATTATCATTGTAATACGATACGAAACAAAAAAATATCCGAACAATAAAAAGTTGATAACATTTTATGAAAACAACTAGCTTCTGCCCGCGACTTCGTCACGGGGAATAGTTACTTTGGGCTAACGCTAACACGTAGCGGAAGCACTCAAAAGGAAAAAAAATCGATTTTGAAACGTTCTTCATTAGTGCTCCGCTTCTATTGATCTTAGCATGTTGATATATAGCCTTCTTGATAAATGAGCTATCTAACACTAAAACAATTTTTCAAATAAGATCAGTAGTTCCTGAGATTAGCGAGTTCAAGCAAACTCTTCAGCCTTATAATATTAAAAGTATAGATAAGTATACAAATATAAGTATAGATAATGCGTCACGAAACTGAGTCTTTTGGCAGTTTGTAAAACAGAACTTGTAAATAAATTATTTGGTAAACCTCTCTGATGTTCTATATATCTGCCTAAAACGAAGTTATCTATGGATAGGTAGTCATTTTATGCACAAAGGTGACTCTCTGTGGACAGAGGACGGTATTAATTAACATCGCTGGCTTCACCCTCTCGGGTTTCGTTTTGAAACCCACGCCGACAGAGCCGTGCATTACAAAGAACTAAATTACAGTTCTAAAGTTTTTGACTATCGAATATGTGCCTAAATGTAACACTGAAAATTTCAGAAGACCCTTTTAATGTCTTCAGCCATGCCCTTCATCTTTATTATAGGTGATTTTGAAACCAACAATTTTCTTGAATAGCAGAATCTACTTCTTCTACATCTATACATATAATGGGAATGCAATTCTAACGTGACTGTACTTTTTAGATCTTTGTGAAAAAAAATATTGCATATGTCTTGAAAGAAGTAATAAAATACATTCCAATCCTTTTTAGAAATGTCTGTCTGTTTGTTTGAACACGCATCACTACTAAAGTACTGTGTACACAATAAAAGATAATCATAAACCACACCCTGGAGTAACATTTAGTCCTAGTTTCATTAAAATCGGTTCACTCTATCAAAAGTTATTGTAATTTGAATGATAACGTCGACTTAAGTAAGATAGAAAAGTAGATAAATGAACTTAATAAATTCAGATGATTTTATTAATCATTATTTTTTTTATATTAGTATATTATAAGAGTCGAAACCTAATTATTCTGCAGAACGGCAATGTTCGGAATTTAAAAGATTGTAAACTGGTTGCGCCGCTTTATGTATATTTGTAGTTCCCGCATTATGGATTAAATCATGCCACTTCGAAGCCCGACCAATTAATTGCGATCAGGTCACGCCACCTTTCTAGCCTTGCCCAATCACCTTTTCCTGGCACATGCTAGTTCGGTATCGCGACGCCCGCGCCGCTAGTTCGATTGCGGCCGTCAGTGTGGTGGGCCGCGCCGCGCGCGACGGACGTGGGGCGGCCAGTGTGTGTTCGTTTGCTATCGCATCGTGTTGTTGTGTCGTCCGCACCGCATGCTAACATTTTGAGTTTTTGCATGGTCGAGTGAGAAATAAACGCATCGCTACATACGTGCCGACATATATTATAAACAATAAGTGTTGTGCGGGAGGAAACCTAGTGGAAAGAAACGAGAATCACCTAGCCGGCTAGCCACGTGGAGACTGCATCGCCATGAGGTATGTGCCAAGTTTCCTTCCTACCCTTGTCTCCCTAGTCGTAACTGATCGCAATAGTTGAATATCAAAATAGCACCCCCGCATATACAGTCCACTTAAATTAGCATAGAAAACCCCGCACCGCACCCTCCGGTGACGTCGACATCGCCGCGGCGTCACCATAAACCTTAAAATGATAAATTGCATCGTAAGTTACAATAAATTTCGTTATGATCTTCGCCTTCGTTTATTGAATTAGATTGGATCAACAATTAGAAGAGTGCAACAGCAACAAAGTTAATCGGAAATGCAGTACTGTCATTTATTTTGAAGAACGCGGTTGATATTACATTTGATTGCTTAACTTGTCCCACTTACTTCCTGAAGGCAGTAATCTTTGATTGACTGATAGCATTAAAATCATCTTTAAAGACGGTTATAGGTAACTATAGGCTAACGTAATTACTCAACATCAAATTAATTGCATACTTGTCTTCTACCAAAATACATTGGATACTCTTCGAATGCGACTTCATAAATACGTAGAACTACTAAAATATCCTTGTTATATTGTCAAGGTCTGAAGGTATCTATTACATACTAAACTGTGTATTTTCAGAGGCGGTTACGAGCCTATCAATGCGAACAGTACGTCGGCCACCTGCGTCTAGAGCTGCACGTTTTATGAGTTGTCCGCGGCGCGAATCACAACTAACTTCCAATACACAAGGGAACATAATAGAGTATATCGGGGAAGAAATCGTTGCTTGTTTCTTGATATTACCGCAATGTGGAGTACATGGGGCTTCTGTAACTATTATGTACGATTTTTATCAATTTAATCACATTTAGTTTAGTAAGGAGTTTAACATTTATTAACTTAAGTTGCTAACATCAATATTAGAGGATAGGTTCTGTTTCCCCTCTTCTGTATTTATATCTTCTGTGTATCCATTTTTGTCAGTATTTATCAATCTAGCTAAGGTCAAGATAACACTCTTCTATAGAATATCTTCAACTTTAGTCGTAGTCTTCTTAAGCAGCGATACACTATTAAAATCTAATTTATGCATACGGATTTTAACAATAGCTTTTATTATCGTTAGTTCGTTTATTTACTCTGGTCTTATTATTAAAGCTCTTCTGATCTGTTAAAAACTTTTTCGTTACCGTGTCGGAATTCTGCCCGTATGTTGTTGTTTGAAACAATATTACTAGAAATATATCCGTCGCAAATGAACAATTTATGAATTGTTTTGAGGCTATTTAGGAATTATTTAATATTCTGATGCATTTAGTTTATTTCTAAAACTTCACTTAGTTTATTGTAGTCACACTGAAGCGCCAATCATTTTCCATGAATGTAAACGACATAATATGAATTTAATGGCTTTTCGTATTGAAGTATTTATTGTTTTCTCAATTATATCAAAAAATTTTCTCTGACAAGACATAACTTTCGATCAGATCATATTTGTTTCCAAATTTAATGACACGCAAAATAGAAATCTTATTCTCTATGCTCAAGAATTTTTACTACGATACCAGAGACTTGCAGAAAAGTAAAATAAAATCTTACGATGTCTTTTGCTTTATTATTTTATGCTGCTAATCCATAAGTAACAAAAATCACGAACATTGTAACAATACTAAGCTACTTTCAATCTTCAAGTATGTGACAGCATCGTAAAATTTTTACAAAGTCAGTTGAGGATTTTTTCGAAACGGCGCGTGATATGTTATAAAGAAGCCAATTGGCTGGATTCTGCATGACTGACAGAATTTGGAAAGTGTCGCGTGAGCTCGTATGTGCTTTTTACTGAAATGTGCAATGTTTTTGTGTAATAATTTCGGCACGTAACTTTCACTGCTACTGAGCTTATTGTTCATGTTGTGAATAATCAATGATTACCACTGAACTAAAAAAATTACGACTAAACTGTTACTGGTTCTGAATTTTATTTGAAATTTTGTATTTTTTGTTTTATTTACATTGATTATTGTCTTTAATTAATTTTATGGGGATGTTAAAGAACGACCTTAAGTTTAGCTCGAATACGAATTTCCGCCTGCTTCCTTTGTGATCTTATTATTTTAAGTTTCTTTGAAATGAGTTCCTAGTTGTTTAAACCAGTGTTTAATCTTCTTTATGGGGGGGGGGGTCTTCTCTCCGCCTCGCCCGCCCCCCCCCGCTGGACCAGCCACCCCCCATGTTTGGTTTGTTTCTTTTTCCGCTTCCGCCGGTGGTTTTCATCCCCCCGGGGGGGGTTTCCCCTACCTGGGTCCCTTCCGGCCGGCTTGACAGCGGCGACCGGCGATAGATAGTATGTCTTTCGGTGGTCGCCATTGTTTTTGGATTGTACTGTGCTTACCATCAGGCACAGTACAGTCACTTTGACGAGCTACAATAAAAAAAAAAATATAACAGAAGAAAAAATGAGACTTAAATTGTGAATTTTTGAAAATTAATTTGTAATGTTGTATTTTGGGCTTATTTTGAAAAAAATTAAAAAACACGATAACTCAAAAATGGTTCACTTTTGCATAATTCATAAAGGGAGTAAAATTATCACAAATAGTCACCCCTATCACCTCCTAACGGGAATACGTCGAATTACCAATAACCCTGCATTTTAGCCATTGTACTATATTCTTCCCTGGCTCTCTCTGGTCTCGGCTACTTATAAGGTTTTTAAATTCTTACACGTATTAGTTTAGAGTAACTCTTATCTTGTTACTTATCATTATTACTTAATAAATTACATCTTTATTGTAGAGCATTTGTATATTGCACATGCTTATGCAAATTTTCAGCTTTAATGCTCTCTTCTCTTTCTCGTAATTGAACTAATAGATCTCTAAAAACAAATTTACCTTATTTTTGTTATCCATTGAAGTAATCAGTCATTCTCCACTCCATCATCACAATAACAAAGATTAATCCAGTAACCCGAACGAGGATGGTCCGAACTATCCTTCAAGAAATATTACTCAACTCAAAATTTCATCAGGAAAAAATAATTTCGTGACCTTTCCCCCCGAGTAAATTCCTTTATTAGGAGCGTGGCGAAGCTCCCACCCTTAGGGTCATAAATCAGAAGTTTGCACAAAAACTAACCAAAAGTTTCGCCTCCGAAAATGATGAAACGTTACCGAGTTTTATTCAGTTAAAATTGGAGATAACGATGCGGTGGTGAAGAGAAGTTTTATGGAAACAAACATTATTCACCTGCGTCGGCTAGAGCAGCAAGTTACTGAGTACAATATGAAAGTTTTAGAAAGACGATTTGTCTATAGCATATATAACGGTATATATGTAAAGAAAAATGCAATTTCCTTTAATTTTAATATTGTTACAACAAAACCGAAACCACAGATATATTTGTTAGAATCTGTGTTAAATCTACAATCTGTGGACGTAGAGCAGTCATCAGAATAAGCAATTTAATTTGAAAGTAGTATATCTGCATAAAGTGATTTTCGTGTTAATTTGGGATTGACGTCACAATTACGCTAAAGTTTATTTATAATACTGAAAGTATTATTTTATTCAGACGTGTCAGATGAATAAAATAAAAACTCTAATTTCAGAAATTCAATTTTGTTTTAATTAATGCCTCGTCCAGCATAACAACGTAAATCTATCGTTATATATATAAAATTCGTTGTGTCTGTTCTTTATTCAAACTAATCTTCGAAACGGCTAAACCGATTTTGAGGAGATATTTGCAGAAAGATATACGCATATAGATAACGCATTGGAAGACAAGCTAAGCCGTAACAATAATATTTAAACCTAACTTAGAATCAGTAAAAGAGATATAAAAGTTAAGTAGCAACAACTAAAATGGTCTTAAGAACAGCTCATAATTGACTACTTCTAAAATGTAACGTATATATCTACACCGCTGATATAAATTTTACCAGAACAGGTAATTTAATAACGAAAACGAAAATTTATCTTCTATATATATAATAAGAATGTAAATCTAACGTGTCTGCACTTTTTAGATTTTTGTGAAAGAAAACGGTTGCAGGTGTTTTGGAATAAGTAATAAAATACATTTCAATCATTTTTAGAAATGTCTGTCTGTCTGTT
Source organism: Antheraea yamamai (assembly GCA_036509395.1). Lineage (NCBI taxonomy): Eukaryota > Metazoa > Arthropoda > Insecta > Lepidoptera > Saturniidae > Antheraea > Antheraea yamamai. The sequence continues at coordinate 540,501 of AP028445.1, forward strand.
TCTTTCAACGCCCATCACTGCTAAAGTACTGCGTTCACGATAAAACCTCACCAAGAAAATCATAAAGCATATCTTCGAGTAACATTTAGTCTCGGCTTCATTAAAATCGGTTCACTCTATCAAAAGTTATTGTAATTATAATGACGACGCGACTTAAGTACGAGAGAAAAGTAGATAAGTAAATAAAGGACTTAATACATTATAAAGTTACGTATAAGTTAAGACTTAATTAATACATTCAGATTATTTTATTAGTCACTGTATTTTACATTAGATTCCACGCAGACAGAGTCGCCGGCACAGCTAGTTATTAAATTAAATAAATATTATATTATATATATAATATTAAATTAAGCACGTTAGAAATATCAAGTTATCGGTGACTTCAGTTGACTTCAGTTTGACTTCCAGTAAATAGATTGTTGAAATGGACGTAGATCGGAATTAAAACTTTATCTACCTTTATAAGCTATAGACAAGTATAAATGAAATATAAAAAAAAGAAGTAATTCAAAACTCAAGAACATCTCGCCTTTATTTTTGATGAAGCTTCCAATTAAACATTTCAGTTGTACGTGCGCCTTACAGAACATCAATTTTCTTAATTCACTACTCACGTATAGACGACTACTGGATTATTTAGTAAATATACCTTTATATATTTTTATTTTGGTATATTTTACATTTTGAATTACAACTTAATTTAATTTTGATTTTAAAATTTTATTCAAAAACCACGTGATAAAACCAAACAGAGATACATCTAAAAATAACTGAATTTATATGTATTTAGAAAACAATATGTATGTAAAGAGACTATAATTATTTCTTTGTTTTCAGACCTACGCATTAGTTTAATTGAAATTTCCAATTCCTAAGAAATTTGGAAATATTGTCTTATAAAACGACATTTCTAGACAAAATCAAAGAAGATGGAGCGACTTCGATTTAAATTTATTGCAGCGGCATCAACGGACGCAAAAACAAATATAATATTGTCTTATATATATAGTATAAGATCCAGTCGCATCCGAAACCGAAACAATGTTAAAATAACATTCTAAACTCTGTACGGAGCCCATAACTCTCGGATCAACACCACAGATTAAATATTTAATGTTCAGACTAGGGCGAGGCCGGTCTGCGGAGTTATTGGGCGAAAGTTCTCTTCTCTAATTCTCTGATGTTATTCTGAGTACTATTTGCATATACATGCATGTCGGAGCATAGTACACACTGAAATGTTAATGTTTTTATGTACTATATAATTTGTCGAGTTTTGCGTATATTTAGTTAGCAGCGTTTGTGACTTTCGTTGCTTTTACACATTCCTAAATAATCATACGTAATCTACATGTAACAGTTTGTACAGCACACGCCGCGATAATTCAGATGGCAGTATTTTTCCAATTTTCTCGACACTTTCCGTTTTATTTTGACCAATTTAAACAATGTTTTCACAAATTATAGATTATATATTATTTTGATGTATAAGCTAGATTACTCCCAGCATCTCTCTACAATATTTAATTATATTAAATATTGTCATATATTAATGATTTACTAAGATGTTTGGGAGACAGAGTATGCCTAATGAGTCTGCCAGGGTATATATTCCCTACAAAATTTATCAAAATTAATTCCTATACACGTGGCCAGTATATGAGGCAGCATAAACACGACCATTTGTTGATATAACTTAATTAAAAATGTAGTAAAATGTGATATATAATAAAACGGATACTGTTGAAGCGTAACGGGAATGCAGCTCGTCAAGTGACGCAGTAATCACGAACCCGCTTTCACTAATGGCCGAGTCATAATTATTTGGATACGGTAATTTAATAATTTACACAAAGACAATGTGATTGAACAACATAGTTGAATTTACAGTAAACAGAAAAATAAGTTTTTAACAGTATGAGATAGTGTAAAACAATCCAATAAAAAAAAACGAAATCTAGTAGCATTTTATTATAGTCCTGTAACAATAAATAACTCACATATATAGTTGCGTAATTTCAAGTAAGTGTAGGTAAAGATTTTAAAAACTTCCACATGTAGCTTTCAAATCCACACCGAAAGGCGTTTTGGAAGCATTTGAAATGCAACCTAAGTTTGATAGTTAACTTGATAAACGCTTAACGATGCCCTTTTACTGTGTTTTAAACGTTATCACAGTGCAGTGATCGGATTATTCTTAAGTGAAAAAGAATTATTGACTTCTAAGAAATAATTGTTTTTATAAAGTGGTTGTATTCAAAGATAATAATTTGAAACAAGTATGACGACGATCAACATAGTTTCAAATTTTACAATGTGTCTGAGTTTCCGATGAAAGGAGATATTATGATGAAGCCATAGCATAGTGATAGGGATTTTTTTATAATACCCAGTTTGTTAACAACCATTCTTTAAGTTGAAAATACACTGCCAAGCACCTATAAGTTCAGGCCAATACATTTGAGGCCCAGTTTGCGAGCCTTTTGTGTCAACATTATAAGTAACATTATCACTAAATAGACGGCAAGTTAAAGGCAAAACCTATAAAATATATATAACAAAAATAATATATAAAAAATACATAACTATCTTAGGTTTAACGTCTAACGCAAATTTTTCCCTGCCGTGTCATAAGAAGTTTCACTTCATAAATAGCTATCTATAACTTGCCGTATCCATAGATTATATTTATAGATCGAAGAGCGCCCACCCGGTCACTTCGTTACTCTTGTATACCTAATAAGTTAGGGGACTACCGTTCATGAATTTCTTGTTTTGTAACAACCGTTTAATTGCGATAATTTAGCATTAACGACTGATTACTATTTTTTATTGTTATTGTATTACTACCTAGTCTTGCCATAAATATAAAAACAAAGAAAAACAAATTCTATTGCAAATAACATTTATTACTTCTACAATGTGTTAGTTTAATACATAAATATAAAACAATTTAAAATATAAAAAGCTTATTCGAAGTGGTCTCCATTGGCTGAAATACAGTCCTTTAAACGTTAAGGCCAGTTATCAATAGAAGCACGCACTCTTTTCGTGGGAAAATTGTTCACTACCAATTGTACGGATTGTTTTAGGGACTCCAAATTATCATGGCGTTTAGAGCAAGCCGTATTCTCTAAAACTGACCATCAATCGTAATCCAGCGGATTAAGATCAGGACTAGACGACGGCCAGTCTTTAGCTCTGATGAAGTCCGAAACGTTCGTTTCCAACCAAGACTGCGTAGACCGAGCTTTATGACCTGGCCCCGAGTCTTGCTGGAAGGACCATTCTTGGTTATTGAACATGGTGTTGTTAAGGGGCTTCACTACCTTCTCAAGAATGGTATCTTGCTACACTTGTGCCGATGTTTTGAAACCTTTCTCACAAAAGTATGGCTCAGCCACTACTAAATAGCTAGCAACCCACCCCACCATACCATCACTGAAGTCGGATAGTGCCCACGTTGCACTGTGTCGGCTAAATAATAAATATAAATCGAATAAATACGGTTCTTTCGTTTGTTAAAATGTTGCTCAATTGTAAAAATTTTCTCATCCGTAAACAAAATTTTTTTGTAACCTCCCTTTGCGTACCGCTTCTACCGCGATTTTACCACCCTATTTATTTTTTAAATTATCAGTTAAGAAATGACCAGTACGTCTCTTATAGGCTGCAAGTCCTAAGTCATCTTTTAAAATACGCGACATGGTTCTAGGTACTATCTTCATCTTCCGAGATAAAATCTTTTGCTTTCGGACAGGATTTCTTCTAATTCTTTCCCTTACTGCTTTGACCACCTTTTTCGTACGAACACTACGTGGACGGCCAGATCTTTTTCTGTCACAAACAGAGGAGGTTTCATTGTACCTATTAATATCCCGGTACACAAACATTTTATCCACTAATACCAAGCGTATGGAGAGTTTTAAATATTGCATTTGGCTCCATACCTACTTTGTGTAATGCAATCATAAC